>CAVNZG010000841.1:324230-370990 GCA_963693315.1 Diogma glabrata
TTAATATTGTAACGTTTCTTAGCCGAGTTACAATTATTTAGTTCGCTCACTAAATCAGGAAATTTAAAACACAATGGATTTTCTAAACGTTATAATTTTATTCGTTCAAGATTTTACAATAAAAATATTTCTCCTATCACTATTCCCCTTTTAGTTCTTCTTGTACTAACAATATTTCACCACTTATAATTCCTTTATACTTGTTCACAATATCACTTACAATAACTTTCTACTTATAACACTGTTAATTTTACTTCGCCTATATCACTGCTAATATTTTTATACTTTTTGTATCGCTAACAACTTTATACTGGTTGTATCCTCGAACAACACCTTTTATATATACTACATGAAATAGCCTCGAAACTGCTGTAATGTTCTAGATAGAACACACCCTTTTTTTTCCTTTATCAACAATAAGACGATCTGCAAATATTGACACCTAGGTGTGAAATCTATTCTTTTCAATTGTTTTATTTACCAATTTTTATTTCGTTAACCAATCCTTATTCGATAAAACAAATACTTCCTATTAAATGTTTACTTTGGTTGCATTGTTACCTTTTGTATCTTTTGATTTTTATATTTGTAGAACTAACGAGAATTTTCTTGAAAGTTCTATTGTTTTTGTGTTCTATCATCTTCCATAATCGTCACATTCTCCCCCACTTATTTCTGTTCGTCCCGAATAGAATCTAAATCTCCCCCTCTGTAGGGTGCTAATCTTTCTAGATGAACGACTTTTGGTTTCGCTCGTTGACCTTTCTTTATTCGATAAACGACATCGTTTAATTTTGTTATGATGGTATAAGGTCCTTCCCAAGATGTTTGTAGTTTTGGAGATAGTCCTTTTCTCCGCTGTGGATTGTGTAGCCACACTAGTTGTCCTTCCTCAAATCCTTTGTTGTTTGCGCGAATGTCATACCGAGCCTTCATTCGATCACTGGATATCTGTGCTTTCTGTCTGACAAACGTGTGTACCTCCTCAAGTTCTTTTTGAAGTTTATTAACATAATCTTGTACACATAATGTTGACGATGGAATAATCCCAAACTTCAGATCACCAGGTAGCCGTAAATCATTTCCAAAAATGGTTGTAGCAGGCGTCGTTTTGGTTGTATCATGCACTGCTGATCTATAAGCCATCAAGAATAACGGAATATGACGATCCCAATCACGTTGATTCTTGTTCACTACTTTTGCTAGATATTTCTCAAGAGTAGCATTAAATCTTTCAACCATGCCATCTGATTGGGGATGTGAAGCAGTTGTTCTAGTTTTATTAATTCCAAGCATCTGACAGATTTCTTGAAATATGGTAGATTCAAAATTTCTTCCTTGATCTGTGTGAATTTCCATCGGTACTCCGTAGCGACTTATCCAATTGCTAACTACTGCTTCAGCGATCGTTGTTGCTTCTTGGTTTGGTATTGCACACACTTCTGGCCACTTGCTAAAATAATCCATTATGACTAGCACATATTTGTTGTTGTTATCAGAAGTCGGAAATGGTCCAGCTACATCCATCGCAATTCTCTCGAATGGTGCTCCTACATTATACTGCCTCATGTTACCACGGCTTCTTCTTGCAGGTCCCTTTGCAGCCGCACATTGATCGCATGCTTGACACCATTCCACTACCGATTGACGTGCTCCTGACCAATAAAATCTACGCCGTACTTTAGCAAGGGTTTTGTTAATACCCAGGTGACCGCCACTGGTTCCTTCATGATATTCCTTTAATACTTGAGGTATTCTTATTTTGGGAACTACTATCATTGATTCTTTAACTGATCCGTCAGGACTTTCCCAAATTCTTTTCAAGCATCCATCTTCAATACAGAGGCTGTCCCATTGTGCCCAATATGCCTTCAATGTTTGACTTTTATCGGCAATCTCACTCCATGTAGGTTTTTCTCCCTTTTCCTTGCACTTTATTATGGGTGCCAAGCTCGGATCTTCCAGTTGCTCCTTCCTTACCACTTCATGCGTCCAGTCTTCACTAGGAAGCACTTGCAGAAGCCTGACATCAATAATGTTTTCCTTACTTTCTGCCCGATTACAGTGCTTGCATTCCACCTGGCATGGCCTTCTTGATAATGCATCAGCATTTCCATGTGCACTTCCCCTTCGATGTTCAATGTCGAAATCATAAGCTTGTAAGCGTTCAATCCATCGTGCTACTTGTCCTTCCGGGTTCTTAAATTGCAGTAGCCACCTCAATGCTCCATGATCAGTTCTCAAATGGAATTTTTGACCGTACAAATATTTGTGAAAATGTTTTACACATTCCACTATAGCCAGCAATTCTTTACGGGTTACACAATAATTCCTTTCTGGCTTGGACAGTATTTTTGAGTAATAAGCTATTACTTTTTCTTGTCCATCAATTTCTTGAGATAACACTCCTCCTATACCATCATTGCTGGCATCAGTGTCTAATATGAATTTAAAATTTGGTATAGGGTAAGCCAGAACTGGTGCTGTGCACAATCTTTTCCGAAGCTCCACAAAAGCATCTTCTTGCTTTTCGGTCCATTCAAAAGCTTTATCCTTCCTCGTGAGCTCATGTAGACTCTTAGCAACATTGGCAAATCCTGGTACAAAACGTCGGTAGTAAGTGCACAATCCCAGAAAACTGCGAAGCTCATGTAAATTCTTAGGTCTTGGCCATTCTTTTACTGCTGTGATCTTATCAGCATCTGTGTGTATTCCATTTGTTGTTACTTTGTGCCCCAAGTACTTTACTTCTTCTCTGAATAGTGTACATTTCTTTGGACTCAATTTTAGTCCTGCTGCTTGGATTCGCTCGAAGACTTCTTCTAAATTCTTCAAATGATCGTCGAAATCCTTGCCCATTACAATGATGTCGTCCAAGTACACAAGGCACGTTCTCCAATGTAATCCTTTCAGCACACGTTCCATTAAACGTTCAAATGTTGCGGGAGCATTACATAGTCCGAATGGCATAACGTTAAACTGCCATAGCCCACTACCCACACTAAACGCTGTCTTTTCTCGATCCTCTTCTTGGACTTCTACCTGCCAATAACCACTTTGCAGATCTAATGTTGAGAATAATTTGGCACCTGATAATGTGTCCAAGGTATCATCAATTCGAGGTAATGGGTAGCTATCTTTCTTTGTTACTGCATTCAGTTTTCTATAGTCGACGCAGAATCTCATAGTTCCATCCTTCTTTCCAACTAAAACCACAGGTGAACTCCATGGACTATCTGATTGCCCGATAACACCAGCCATTTTCATATCCTTTACCATTCTATCAGCTTCTTCCCGTTTTGCTAATGGTAATCTTCTTGGTGCTTGGCGAATCGGCATTTCTGCTCCCGTGTCAATTTTATGTTTAACCAGATTAGTTCTTCCGTTGTCTGCTGATGTGCTGCAGAAGATGGACGAATAACGTTCGAGCAACTGCTCTGCTTCTTTCTTTTGTTCTTTTGTAAGCTCTGTTGTCCACTTCTGTAGTAGATTTTGTATTTCTTTCTTCTGCGTTTGATTTTCGACTTTCCTTTCTGTGTGCTGTTGTTCACATTTCACAATGGTAGTTACTTCTTCACATTTACCGACGATTGTTCCTTTCTTGAGGGTTTTTATTTTGTCTGACAGATTTAGTGTTCTTATCGGTATTCTTAAGTTTTCATCTGGTACAACTAATGTTTTCCCTATAATGATCTCTTGATGTTGAAGACCATTTTCATTGGCTTCCACAACCCACAACCTTGGTGACCCAGAATCTCCCTCCAATCTTCCCCAGACGATTGTTTCGGTATTAGGTGGCAGCTTTTCGCGATGTTCCAATATTATTCGCCTCATACTTGATTCTGTACCATTCATCTGAAGAACCAACTCTACGTTACCATACTTGAGTACTCCATTTCCAGCGTCTATTACAAATCCATTCGGCCTCATGAAGTCCATTCCCAAAATTACTTCATCAACGATGTCTGCCACTAGAACTTCATGCTGAAAGTGCGTATTTCCAATTTTTATATCGGCAATTTTGCTTCCCCTGATAGTTGCACTTTCCCCTGTTGCTGTTTGTATTCGATATTTTTCTGCTGGTTGTAATTCCCCTTTTAGTAAATCTGTACGGACTATTGTGCGAGTTGCTCCAGTATCTAGCGTAATGATACAGTTGTTGTCATCAATTTTAGCTCCAATCGTTAAACTGTCACCATTCCTTGCGATTCTTGAAATAGGGATGGAGATTATGGGGCATTCGGTTGTGGGAGCCAGCTTACGCCCCTTAAAGCTGACTCGTTTTAGTTTAACCCTTCCGCTGCTATTTGACCATCCTCTCCCGCTTGAGCCTTTTCTTCAGATGATCTCCGTCTGATTGGTGATGTTGATCTTCCCCGTTTTCGTCTGGCCTCTCTGCATTCTCGAGATATGTGACCAAGTTTGTCACATACCCAACATCTTATTCTACTGTTGAATTCTCTGGATCTTTTTTGGGGCCTAAAACTATCCTCTTCTTCCATTTCTACACGGCGTACTTTGATTGTTGGCTTGACAATTGCTTGTGCCGTCTCACTAGTCAATGCACAAGCTATTGTTTCAGCAAATGTAGCTTTAGGCGTCATCACAGCTGACTTCCGCGTCTCTGGATCTCTTATGCCGTCGATGAACGCATCTATCTTCATTCTTTCCATATAGTCTGGTGATGTATTTCCATGTGCCATATGTACCAGACGTTCGATCGCAGACGAAAACTCTTGCAGACTTTCTCCAATTCGCTGATAGCGACCCTTCAACTCAAGTCTATATATCTCCCGCTTGTGGTCACTACCATACTTGCGATCTAAAGCTTTCATGATCTCATTGTAGCTCCTTCGATCTTGTTCTGGAACTGCTTGTATTGTTTCTGCTGCTTCACCCTTCAGTGCCACTATTAAAGCTGCCACACGATGTGTTTCGTTCCAACTGTTCTGATCAGCTGCCGTTTCAAATTGGAATTTGAAAATTCCAAACGATGATGTACCATCGTATGGGGGCGGTTTTAACTTCATGCTATGTGTTTGTTGAACCGTGTGAATTGTTTTACCATTAATTTCAACATCTTGAAGCCTTTTTTCAAAATTCACAACCATTGATTGTACTTTCTGGTTTTCGTCGAGAACTTTCTGCTCCAATTGCTTTACTTCTTGTTGTACTTTCTCGACCTCTCCATGGAATGTGTTTGAAATTTGAAGAATCTTTTCTTCCATTAATTGCTTCATTTCTTCTCGATTTGTTGCCAATTGTTTATCGATGTTTGCAGACTGTTGATTGATGGTTATGGACTGTTGCTTTATTTCTTCTCGACTTGCAGCTAATTGTTGATCGATGTTTGCAGACTGTTGCTTTATGTTGACATCTAACTTTTTCATTTCATTACTCATGCTGTTACTTTGCAAATCTAACTTTTTGTTCATAACCTCCATGTTTGCCTTTACATCTGCTCTCATGTTGAAACTCATTTGCTCCATCATAGCCATTAACTGTGCAAAGTCGTTGTTTGCTGGTACGACTTGCCTCGTTGCTTCAACAGCACCATCTTTAGCTTCACTATTTCCTGCATCTGGATTTTCATCTGCTTCTTCTTGCCCAAAACGATATTTTTCTGGATCCAATCCAGCTGCTTCCATAGCTTTTATTAATCGCTCTTTCAACTCATTCTTAGTTCCCGTTGTTGAAAGATTCCTTTTCTCCAATTCGCTCTTCAGATCTTGAACTTTTAATCCATTCAAATCCATCTTATTTCCCAATTTCACTTCTGACACCAGTTGTAACGTTTCTTAGCCGAGTTACAATTATTTAGTTCGCTCACTAAATCAGGAAATTTAAAACACAATGGATTTTCTAAACGTTATAATTTTATTCGTTCAAGATTTTACAATAAAAATATTTCTCCTATCACTATTCCCCTTTTAGTTCTTCTTGTACTAACAATATTTCACCACTTATAATTCCTTTATACTTGTTCACAATATCACTTACAATAACTTTCTACTTATAACACTGTTAATTTTACTTCGCCTATATCACTGCTAATATTTTTATACTTTTTGTATCGCTAACAACTTTATACTGGTTGTATCCTCGAACAACACCTTTTATATATACTACATGAAATAGCCTCGAAACTGCTGTAATGTTCTAGATAGAACACACCCTTTTTTTTCCTTTATCAACAATAAGACGATCTGCAAATATTGACACCTAGGTGTGAAATCTATTCTTTTCAATTGTTTTATTTACCAATTTTTATTTCGTTAACCAATCCTTATTCGATAAAACAAATACTTCCTATTAAATGTTTACTTTGGTTGCATTGTTACCTTTTGTATCTTTTGATTTTTATATTTGTAGAACTAACGAGAATTTTCTTGAAAGTTCTATTGTTTTTGTGTTCTATCATCTTCCATAATCGTCACAATATGTTAAATTTACCTATTAACTTATTTTTTTATACCAAAAACATATTAACTATATAATTTTCGACTAGAAATACATGTACACTAATTAGCTGAAACAGTCATCTATTACCTTTTTCTACATATTTAACCAAACTTTTACTTAAATTTAACCAAATCCCAAAATGGTTCACCTTAATTTCACTAAGTGTGCTGGCTGGGATGCAACAGGTGATCTGTTAGCCTACGTATCCCATCTCTGGAACAAATCGCTGGAAAACCATGGTGAAACATTTAGTATTTCACTTGATATTTCTAAAGCATTTGATAAAGTGTGGCATAAAAATCTCATAGCTAAATTAAAATCTTATGGCATAAACCATCTTACTGTCTCATGGATTCATAGTTTTCTTACAGGTCGCCAATTTCATGTTAATTTAGATGGTATCACATCCAATATTTTCACAACCAATGCTGAGGTTCCCCAGGGTTCTGCACTCTCACCAACCTTGTTTGTTCTATACATTAATAACTTACTTATTTCCACAGTACACCCAATCCACAGTTTTGCTGATGACAGCACATTGCACGCATCACATGCATCTCCTAAATTTCGATCTCATACTGCAGTTACCACTGATAGAGAGCTGCTAATTGATTCTATCAACAAAGATCTGGAGCGTATAATGGAATGGGGAGATCGTAATCTTGTTTCATTTAATCCAACCAAAACCAAACTATGCCGTCTTTCACGAATAGAGCGACATAAAAATTTCCCTATTAAAATAAACCGCGAGGAATTGCGTGAGGTTGAATCAGTTAGACTTCTTGGAGTGGATATTCAAAATAACCTGAAATGGAATAAACATGTGTTCAACCTCGCTAAATCTGCAATGCAAAAATTAGGATTCTTGAGTCGATGTAAAAAGTATTTCAATCCCGAGCAAATTTTGCTAATCTTCAAGTCCTTTATTCGTCCATGTATGGAGTACTGCTTTCATGTTTGGGGAGGTGCTTGTCAGTCAATAATAAAATGTCTAGACTCTGTACAGAGAAAAGCAATATGGTTGATTGGTAATACCGAACTAACGGACCAGCTTGATTCACTCCAGCACAGAAGAAATGTGGCTGAATTGTCAATCTACTATAAATATAACTTTAGCGAATTCTCCTCTAAGGAAATTCAAAATATCCTTCCAGCGTGTGCGCAGTATAATCGACAAACAAGAGCTGCCGAGTTATCCCATCCATTTGTTTTACAAATACCTCGTTGTAGAACTGTGTCCTTTCAGAACGACTATTTTAATAGAGTGGCCAAATTGGGGAACTCAATGCCTCCCTTCTGTATTTCCCTATGAATTTTCCCCTCAGGTATTTAAAGAAAATGTCCATAATCATTTAAAACAATTAGTATAGTTATCCCTATATCTCCATTCCTTCCATTTTCCTCATCTCCTTCCATTATAGTTGACATGGTATCTTCGGATATTCAAAGAGTCTAAATAATGAATATTTCATATTTAGTGTGCTAAACATGTCCCACTAATTAATAAAAAAAAAAAAAACTTCGCTTATATATAATTATTTTTTGTAATAATGGTATTTATAAGCATTATACATATATATTTATTTCAGTAAAATCTAATCTAATGGGATAATTTTATTAAATGGATATTTTAATAAATCTGATACAGATGATCGTTTTTTAGGATTGTGTTTTAAACAATTCTGTATCATATCGATTAACATCGCAGGATAATACATTGGTAAGTTGGGATAGTCTATTAAAGTATTTGGATTCGTTATAGCTGTTATTTTTGTATAAATGTTTTTAATATCTGCAAATGGTGTTTTCTTATAAATAAATAGATAGAATATACAGCCAAGCGACCAAACATCTGACTTAGTAGATATCTAAAAATTAAATAGAATATTAGTAATGGCTTGTTTGATATATGTCTAAGGGATGTATATACTTTTATTTTCGGTTGCTTGCATTCGAAAGGACTATTTTCAGATGAAGTATCAATTAATGCTTCTGGGCTGATATAGTTAAAAGTTCCAGCTTGAGAGTATTTTATTATACTAGTTGAATCTATTGATATGTTGCTAGCAATTCCGAAATCAATTAATTTTAATCGACCGTCGACAATCAAGAAATTTGCTGGTTTTAAATCAGAATGGATTACACCTAAAACAGTTAGTAAAATATACAATCTGATCTCCGTAAATAATAAGAAGAAATTGAGTATATTTATTTCATTTAAGTTTTGGTTTTAGAATCTTTTTCTGTGTTCAGCTGAACTATTAAATTTAAGCAAAAATGAATGCCCATTGTACATAACAAATCTAATCTTAAATAATGCAAGTAAAAATAAATATATAATTATTACCGTTTTTATGTATATACTCCACAGATTGTAACATCTGATACCAATAATTTAACAGTAAATATAATGGCAAGAAATCTTTGTGCGAACTCAAAATTTTATTCAAATCTGATTCACCTTTTTCCATAACCATATACAGAAGGGATTCTTTTTGTAAATGTGCATAGTCATACAATTTAACAACATTGATATTGCCTTGTAGTTTGGCCAGTAACTTAGTTTCATTTAAATATCCATCAATTACCGATTTATCACCTTGTAATTGTACTATTTTCAAAGCGCATTTCAAGTTAGAGTTTAGTTCTGTTGCTAGATAAACAGAACTTGAACCGCCCGAACCAATCTTCTCATTAATTCTATACTTTTTATTATTTATAACAATCAATTGGTGTTTATCTTGTGTCACTTCCTCATGTTCCGTATCATCTAGATTTAATGATCTTTGTTTGAACTCGTTAATGGGAGATAACGCTCTAGTTTCTGGACTTAGTCTATCGACTGGTTCCTTATTAATTACATCATCGAGAGATAATGATAAACTTTCATTTATATGAGAAGAGCTTATCGGAGGACGCGTAATAGCCACTGGAGTAGTAAATAGAATTTTTTGTGACCGAAATTCTCTCTCTATGGTAGATTTTGATTTGCTTGAAATTTTCGAACTTCGATTAATCGGCATTTGAAACTTAATCATTGGAGTCTCAAAAACATTTGTTTTTGTTGTTTTCAATGGTGTCTCTGGAACTGGTTCGCATTGTTGTATTTTATTATTGGTTTGATTTTTAACACAATTTTCATATGATGATCTTTTTATTGAACCTTCTAATTTAGTTAAGTTGGTAGAATGTTGAAATTCATCTAAAACACCTTTAAATCGTTCTTCACAACTATTCGATTTTTTAACAAACGAACCATTAGTTTTTGATACAAATGGAATACTTTTGCTTGAAGAACTGCCTACTGTTATCTTTTGAATTTCTTTGTTAAAACTTAAATGTCGAACTGATGCTGTTCTTGCTGTATGGACATCTGTAATGTTTTGCGGGCTTTCAATTGTTGAAGGGGTTTTCGGTTTGAAATGGATTTTACTTATTTGTTTTTCTGGAGAACTTATTTGGGTTTGTACTTTTATAGGTGAATTAATTTTGTTTGCATCATTTTCGATGTTTTCAGAACCGTTATCTTTCGGTGAATCTTCCAGAAATGAAGAAATTAATATGTTGCAATTCAATCTAAATAAATATAAAATTCGAATAAGTATGTGTAAGAGCTTTGAAGTTTAACGGAAAAAATTTGCTGTGTAAATTATTTTATATTTGTGCTTTTGAGTTAACGTGACATACCCAACATACCACTGGCAGTAAGACATCACAAGTCAAAAGCGACCAGACCTTAATGCAAGTTTGATAAATTGTTTAAGCTTTGATCTAAATTCAAGAGCGTTAAACTGATGAACATATTTCGAATTTAACAATTTCAAAAAATTGAAATATTGGCAGGTTAAGGATGGGTTATTGCAAGTGGAGTTGCTTCTCAAGATGAACCCGTCTTCGCTCTAAAAGCACTCATAACCCAGCGCCAACAAAGAACCACAGAAATTTCGATGAAAGGCGCAATTTCGTTGCCCTATTTTTTAAATAAAGGAGCGCGGTCACACGCATCCCGGCACCCCAAGTGATAATGCAATTTAACTGCTTCGGTCTCATAAACAAGCTCGTGGACATAATAAACTCTATGTACAATAACATTATTCTAGTCTCGGCTCTTTAAGGATCCAAATCAAATGTTAGATATAAGAATATTTATAGTATCTGTGATTTTAAAATTGTACAACAGGATAGGGGGAATGATAAAAGTCTTACCTTTATCATACATAAAACCGTTATCTACCGTGTAACCACTTTTCTGTAGTACCGGGAGCTGACAAACATTTAGAATTATAATAAAAGCTGCAGCTGTGATACAGGTTATGGCCCGATGGACGGATATCGGGCGACGGATATTCATTTTATTACCAAAGACTGTCTGATACTCGGCAATGTGAATGCACACCACACTTTTAGAGTTATCATCGAAACACAACCAACATGCCGATCATAATCATTTTAAGCCGTTCGAAAAATCACAAAAAAATCCTAAAAGAAAACCTACTTTAATTTAAAAAAGAAGACAGAGATTATTTGACCAATTTTACTGAAATTAAGTTCAGTAAACAATTTTTACCACTTGACGTCGACCCTGGAGAAACAAAATTCGAATAAATTTTGAATAGTGTTATACCCCAGTTGGTAGAATTCTAAATGCTAAACCAAACTTTCCACAGAAAGCGAGTGAGGTCACCCAAAGAAATGACATCGCTAAAGCACATACAGCTGACTTTAAGGAATAAAACAAAAAAGAAGTAAGTGGAGAGATCGAAACAGTAAATCAAGCCTAACAAGTAAACATCTGTGGAAGTTCTTTAGGGGTCATTCCATTTTAAAGTCAACCTTCAAACTAAATTTTTTTCTTTACAAAACTGTAACTGTGACCTATCATTTTATTTTTCATATATTTTAGTATAAGAATATGGCAACAACATTGAAAATTACAATCAAGAATTTTTGTTTAGAATGAAATAAAGCTTGGTTGTGAAAAAGGCTTAATATGAGATAAAATATATCTAAAAAGGATTTAGCATATAGCACAAATATAATAAACTGAATTGTTTTAGACTTTTTATTTTCAGAAAGCTTAAGTTTGGAGTGTCTGAATTGGACTGCTTTTCTTGCCAAATAATACCTCATTTATTCTAAATACATGAATTTTTTTATTGTTTTTATTATGTTACGTTAGTCACGTTACGTTAGTCACACATCATTTTAATCAAAAGTCAATTTATCAAAAATTAACATATTTTTTAAAAAGTTATTGGCTTTTTATAAAAATACAAACCCCCCGATATATCATAGCCCTACCCATAAACGCCATTTGCAATAAACAATGAACATTGCCATATGCAAAAAATCTGATTAGTGTTTTTGATTAAATATTTTTGAATTTTTTTTATATGGAGTTTTATTTTTCCAGATGGCGTTATGAACGTTATGGCGATTTTTTGAATTTTTTTTATATTGAGTTTTAATTTCAAAATGGCGCTACAAGTTCACGATTTTTACTGTGCCAAAAAATGAAGAAGGCTTCTATATCGGGGGTTTTGTAAAAATACATTAATTACATTGAAGAAACTTATCAATAAATTTTATGTACATTTTCAACATTTAGAGAATTTTGGTTCATAATTTAGTAGTTAATATAATGGTATAAAAAATGTTACGTTAGTCACATTTAAATTTTTATTAATAAAATATCTAAAAATTATAATTGAAATAAAAAAGCTTTCTGATTTAGATAAATAAACTTGATATACATTTTAAAAAGCCAAAAAGTGCCTAAAATAGTCTTTACTATTTTAGTTATAAGTAAACAAAGTTGTGAATTTTGGTATAAATGTAACGTTAGTCACTATGGATGACCCTTAGCATAACTCATCTTTGACAACCTGAAAATAACAACTTGATCTCGTTCAATGTTATTCCATATAAAAATTCTAGAAAGTGTGCAAAAAAAATGTTACACACAGTTTACAGAAAAGCGAGAAGGAAGCTAGATCAGTGTTAAGACAAAGCCATAACCTTAACGTTAATAATATAGAGGATATCATATTTTCCGAAGAAGAAGTTGAGAATACCATAAGAGTAATCAAGCCATCGAAAGCTACTGGATTTGGTGACATCTTAGAAATCAAGCTCAACAAAATCGGATCCAAGGGATTGGACTATCTCACTACTACGCTCAACACATCATTAAGTGACTATTCAAAATATCTGGAAAACAACCTGAATCAGCCACATATTAAAACCTGAAAACATGAATAAAAAAGAAAATCATTCAAAAATATCCTCCATTCTTTCATTGGTCGCCAAATTGATTGAAACACAGCTTTTCCCTTGGTTGACAAGATCAAACAAATTAGCTCTACACATACATGGTTTGAGGACAGCACAAAGCCCCGCTTTTAAGCTAATCCAAAACCAAATCAGTGATGGTGTGAAACAAAACCGCTCTTCGACAAAGAGTGGCACACTGCACTTTTAAATTACATATTTAACAATTCGCCAGGTATTATTATTATTATTAGTTTTTTTGGTAAAAAAACTCAACGTAGTCGTTTAACATTAAGGCCCGCTATACACTTGAGCTAAGCTATGCGAACTATGTTTATTCATGTTGATCCAATTATTAAGCAGTAATTTATCATTTAGCAGTAATAGACCAGTCTAGATACCTTAAAAACAGGCAAAAAATGGAAAAAATTAGTAACAGGATGAAAACTATTGGATAAATAATAAAATATTGCGCAAATGATGGGATACATAAATTAAAGGTGATCCGACCTACGGGGGTGAAATGGGGTGAGCTTTTAGGGGTAGAAAATGGTTTTTCATGATTGTCAACGAAACTAGACCTTTTATCCAAAAAAGGTTAAAAGGAAAGTTGCAGGTAATAAAAAGGTCTATAACTTTTATGTCGGCCATTTTTTCACATAACCTAAAATTTGCCGTTTAAATAGAAAAAAACGATAAAAAAGGTCTTTTCGTTTTTAATTTTAACTCCCACAAAAAAATTTTTTTTTCATACAATTTGGAAAACGTACCTTATTATGTCCCTAATAGGCTGTATTTTTTTGGAATCAAAATATTTATTTTTACGTTTGATTTTGATTTTAAACCAAAAATGTGACCTCATTTTCACACGAAAATTCACCTGTATAGAAAACAGTTTTTTCAAAAAAAAACAGTAATCGTTATGTTTGTTGAAACGTCTACTTTTAGATGGTGTAAAAAAAATTAACATAACCATGGCAAAAGTTTATATTTTTCAAGGATTTCGATGGTAAATTTTAACAAATAATGAATATTTTTAAACAATCAAGTTTTTTCAGTTTAAAATCAAGTTTTTTTTGTTTTTCGTATTTCCTGCTCAATGTTACGTTAATGTTTATTTTTTTTACACCATCTAAAAGTAGACGTTTCAACAAACATAACGATTAATGTTTTTTGTTTTTTGAACAAACTTTTCTATACAGGTGAATTTTCGTGTGAAAATGAGGTCACATTTTTGGTTTAAAATCAAAATCAAACGTAAAAATAAATATTTTGATTCCAAAAAATTACACCGTATTAGGGACATAATAAGGTATGTTTTCACCAAATTGTGTGGAAAAAAATTTTTTTTGTGGGAGATAAAAATTAAAAACGAAAAGCCCTTTTTTCCTAGGTTTTTTCTATTTTCACGGCAAATTTTAGGTTATGTGAAAAAATGGTTTATATAAAAGCAATAGACCTTTTTATTACCTGCAACTTTGTTTTAAACTTTTTTCGATAGGTCTAGTTTCGTTGAAAATCATGAAAAACCATTTTCTACCCCTAAAAGCTAACCCCATTTCACCACCGCAACTCGGAGCACCTTTAATTTTTGTTTCCCATCATTTGCGCAATATTTTATTATTTATCCAATAGTTTTCATCCTGTTACTAATTTTTTCCTCAAAAAAAGCTAATTTGACTGGTCTGGTCTATAAAGTAATTTCATTTAAGTTTTTCCCAACTATGCACATTAAACAATCGTCTGCAAAAAGAGCAACCTTAGAAAATTTTAGAGCAGCACCAATGTCATTTACATATAACAAAAACAATAAAATCCTCAGGACTGAACCTTGAGGAACACCAATATCAACAGCTCTTGAGGACGACATAATACTTCCATTTATTCGCACCCGCTGCATTTTTTGGTTTAAATATGATTTAAACCAACTGTTTTCTTTTCCTAATATACCTAATATAAACTGCTTTAGTTTATCCAATAACATATCCCAATCTACTGTTTCAAAAGCACGCTTAAAGTCTAAAAAGACAGTTTAAACAACATTATAAGAATCGATATGCTTTTCCATTCAAAAGTGATCCAGGTTAGTGCTGTTTCAAACGAATGACCTTTCCTAAATCCAGATTGTTCGTGGATTAAAATATTATTTTGCTCCTTTACTGATTGCATTTCTGATTTGATTGCTTTTAGGTTTAAATATAACAGCCGGCATTTTCTTGTCCACTTCAGCAAACGGTATAACAAAATGAGTTCTGTAACGTAGAGTTCTGTAACTTCACATCCAAAAAGTCCTATATTCGTCCCTGTATGGAGTACTGTTGACAACAACAGTCTGTTGTCAAGTTTAGGGTGCTGCTTCTGTTTCCATCTTGGCACTCTTGGACTCTTTAAAAGCGGGCTATACGAATTGTGGGTGATCGAACTTTGACATCAAAACTTGATTCCCTACAACATCGTCGCACTATTGCTGACCTCGTTGTTTTTTACAAATCTCGTCATCAACAGTGCTCAGATGAAATCAGCAACATCATGCCCCAAACTTATTCTTAGCCCCGTTCCACTCGACAATCGGCTACCGCAACCAGTCAAACGGTCGAGATCCCACACTGTCATACTGGCAGATCACAGAAAGACTTCATTGTCCGAACTGCATACAAATGGAATAGTTTGCCGGAATCCTTAGTCTCAGGTGACTTCAACCCGCAGAGGTTTAAAAAAAGCGTTCATCATGACCTTAGAACGCCAGTTGTTGTGGGACCTAGGTCTAGACCTTAAAAGGTATTTATGTGTTGTTGTGACACATATTGTAAACCCTATAGCACAACACATTTTATTCAAAAAAAAAAATTGAGAGTCCTACGACAAGAGTTCCACAAGGTGGTGTGCTCTCATCTTCATATTCAATATCTAACTAAGTATTCTACCTATTATTAGTCAACCAGGAGAAATAGCCATCACGTCATATGTAGAGGACTATACAGAGGCGTCAATTGGGTAGGGCTTAGGGGGGCATTGACCAAGTATGCGTAGAAAACTCTGTATGCGGCAGAGACACGGGCTTTGATATCTGCCTGCATGTCATTTGATGATGGTATTACAGACCTGAGGTATTTGAAGTTTTCCACGCGTTCCACTTCATAGTCGCCAGTATCCAGATTTCCAGGAGGTATGTTCTTAGATGTTAACACTTTAGTTTTGCCGGTGTTGATGCATAATCCAAGCCGTTTAGCATTTCTTTCAAGCCGAGAGAGACTATCCTTAATATCGCTTGTTCTACGTCCGAGAAGCACAATATCAACTGCGTAGCCAAGAACTTGACTAGATTTGTTATATATGCAGTTTTGTGTCTCAATTCGACTTTTTCTTATCGCGTACTCCAGCGCCAAATTAAATAGTACGGGCGCGAGTGCAACACCTTGTCGAACACCTGATGTTATATCGAAAGGATCAGAAACTGACACTTCGATTACTATTCTACAATTTGATCCCAATCCCGACGGGATGAGTCGAGCAAGTACGACATTAGCTAGTATTTTGTATGCAGTATTCAACAGTGCGATGCCACGATAATTTGCACACTTTAGACGGTCACCTTTCTTATGTAGCGGAACAATGAGAGCTGTTTTCCATTCAGCAGGTAGTTCTTCTTGGTCCCAGATTGCAAGAATCAGATCGTATATACGTGAGACCAGAGCTGCTCCTCCATTTTTCAGAAGTTCTGCGGGAATTCCATCGAAGCCTGGTGATTTGCCATTTTTCAGTTTTTTCATGGCAGCTTCCACTTCTTCTATAGCTGGGTAAGGGACAAAAATCTCCTCAGTTGATGGAGCAATTGCTCGAATAGGATAAACTTCATTCGTCCTATTCAGTAGGTCTTGAAAGTGGGATCGTCACACTGCCAGCACATCACTTTCACTTGTTGTAAGTTCATTATTTTCATTTTTGATGGCTGTAGATCTTGGGTGGAAATCTTTTGTCAGATTCCGTGCATTGGCAAAGCACTCTTTTGAATTTCCGTTGGCCACATATTGGTTGATGGTTTCGATGCAGCTCTTCATGTGTTCGCGTTTATTTTTACGTACAAGTTTTGCTGAGGCTGGCGCATAGATAATCAGCTTGGGAGCTTCTGGTGTTCCTTGTTAACCATTTTTCTCGCAGTTTTTGTTTATGTTCAACGGATTGGCGGCACTCGTCGTCAAACCATTCATTGTGTGATTTCGGTGGTCGTTTTCCGATTGTGGTTTGTGCTGCGGTTATAATGGTTGATTGAAGCGTTTGCCATTCTTGTATGCTTAACGGCATCTCAGAAGAGATGTCATGCTCTTCTATGTTTTGTGTTATTATTTCCTGATATCTATTCCGGATGTTTAATTGCTTCGACATTCCAGCGCACGGTCTTTTTTGCTTGTCTGTTAAATGTAGATGATAATTTGCACTTGTACTTAAAGATGACAAGCATATGATCGGTGTCCATATCAGCACCTCTGTATGATCGAACGTCAGTTATACTTGTAGAGTGTCTCTTAGAGATCATGACGTGATCGATTTGATTTTCCGTTCTTCCGTCATTTGATTTCCACGTTGCCTTGTGAATTCTCTTGTGAGGGAAGAAAGTACTGGAAATTACTAGATCATACATCATAGCCAGCTCCACTGCACGAAAACCGTTATTGTTGCTGGTATGATGCAAGCTGTTAGGGCCGATATGTGTTTTAAGTTCTGCAATCCTACCGATTTGAGCATTAAAGTCACCTACCACGATTTTTATATCTTTTTTATATATGAATTTTTGCGTGCGGATTCTCAGTGTGCATAACCGCATATTAATTGGGCAGAAGTCGATAACATGCTGATTCACGCGACGGTGTATAAGGTAGCCAACACCAAATTCTCCTCCGTTTTGATGACCGCAATAATACAGAGTGTATCCTTTCGCTGTTTCATGGATTCCACTGCCTGGCCATCTTAGTTCTTGTAATGCCACTATATCCAGTGTGTAGCTCTCGACTTGTTGAGTGAGTTTTAGGAGATCTCCTAGTCTTCTGAGGCTTAGCACGTTCCAGGTTCCCATTTTTAAATAGTAGTCCGGGTACAGTTTCCGAGGTCGTTCCATTAATGAATCCGAGATATTCCGAGGCCTGTGTACAGAATTCAAGACAATAAATTTTTTACGGAAATGGGGTGTTAGCCTTTCGCCCAACCCAAATTTTCATGGATGGGTTCGTTCTGCATCTTAAGGTCACCAGAAACAACCTTTTTATACGTTTATATAGCGAGCCGCTTGATCCAAGTCAGACGCCCGCTGCAAGCCGCCCCTAACATGGAGAACAGACGCTTGATTTGCATTGGTTTTATGGCGCCAATGACTCGCCTTGGTGCAGAATTATTGAATATAAGCAGTACTTACTCTGCCCCTCTCAACTACACCAACCTAGTTCTGGCCACCGCGTGGACGTAGAATTTCGGATTTTCGCTACCCTGGACTACTTTCGATTCCTGGCTATTATAAATTATAATGAAATACAAAACCCTTCTGAGGGATCCAGTCTTTGTATAGTATTATTAAATAGTTCTACCATCCAAAGCCATCTCCAAAAATTGTACCGTCAATACACTATTATCTGTAGCAGAGGCTCTAGACTTCCTCCAAGGGACAGATTTTCTGGAGTTCTCTTGAATAATTGCATAACAAAGTGCACAGCCATTTATATCTTCCTGACTGGATGGCATCATCTCTGCAGACATTCAACAAACCATCGATCTGATTGTGCCCTGGCTACTTATTTTCTAGGGCTATACCTATTTTATCCATATTTTCCTCGCAAAATATTTTCTAGTTCTTTGTCGTTTTACCTAAGATGGGAAGGTTAGTGCAGTCAACAATATGCGTTCTTAGGTGTTTATGACGCATATTGTTTTTTAAATGGATAAATAAATTTAATAATAATTTATTTAAAATAAATTTAATAATTTTTGCATTAACAACTTTTTTAAAATAATATTTTGTTACATATTTCAACCATAAATGGTCGTTCTCAAACATTTGAAAATATTATAAATACAATAAATCCTATCATTTAATAAAATATGACAATGACCAATATTTTTATTAAATTTCATAACTGCAAGGACAACTTTATTGTTATTTTTAATTTCAGTGATGTCGAGAATACCGTCACTCAAGTCACTGCATAGGAGCATGGTCTGGCTCGGTGAATATTCCTCTTACAAATTAGAAAAAAGCAGCACACTGCAAGATGGAGTGGTTTCATTTCAACCTACTTTGTAAATTAGTCTGTTGCTCAAATGAAGAGGTGGCTTTAGGTGATTGCTTATGCGAACGATGCTCCCATTGGTCTCTTAGGGAAATATCATATTATTAATTTAAAGTGCTTGTAGCATTCTCGTTAAATAGACTGCGAAATTAGCATGAATCCAAAAAACACTTAGAATTGGTTCTCTTCTCTAGGTAGTGTAAACCACTTAGATTTGACCGGCATCCTACTCTTAGTGGAATCACACAGAAGACGAATTTCTTAAACCTTATTCTAGTCCACAAGTTAAGCTGGTATTCAAGAGCGAGACAAGCTACAATAGGGCTTTAATCGTGCGAGTGCCATTAGACGTCTAAATTTATTACAATAATAATAATTATTTTATAATAAAAATAACTTAAACTAAACACAAAGATGATGTTTAGACGAAGATGTTTATTAATGTAATTAATGCTTTTAAATTTTCAGGGAGGAACAATATTGTTAAAACATAACAACTGTTTTTTTCAACACACACGTCAACAGGCCACATACATGTTTTTAAATATTATAAAATTAAAATATTTACCTATCAGTTTTGTCATCAGCTGTATCAGAATCAGACTCTGACTCAAGTGGAGGAAGTTCTGATACTCGTTTTGGTAATTGTAAAATACTAAAATGAATAACAATGGAATATTTAAAAAGTTTTTTAATGTTGGAATTTGTATAATACTTTGTTGTACACTCTCGATTTTTCATCATTTTTATTTATATATTTGTATATCACAGATCTTTCGCACAGTTGTAGTACACTAATTCTAATTAAATGAATGTTATTTAAACAGACAAAAACTATTATCAAACTAAATTTTGTTGTAAATATAACCCATTCTCAAAACAATGATAAACAAATATAAACGTTGGATAAATTCAAAAATGACAGTTTGGCATGAAGCTAGCTTTAATTGAAGAAATCCGCTCGTTTACACCGGTACACCGAAAACGAAACCACCGGGTCTGTTTTTTAATTCAACCGGTGCGGAATAGTGTAAATTTAGCCTGTGAACTGCGTTTTTAAATAAAACCTGTGTAAACTTACACTGACGTTCTTATCGTTTTTTAATAGGGCGATTTTTCTGTTCCTATGTTTACCGCAATGGCGCTGCAAAAAGGGGATAAGAGAAAAAATCACAAAAATTTTATATGGAATTCCATACAAAACACAATTTGAATAATTTTAAAAGTTATCTATGAAATTTCTCATTTTACTACAATTAAATAATTTAAATTTGTTTATGAAGTATTATTGACAATGTATTAAGCATAATATATAAAATATTTTCTTTTCTTCTGTCCGTAAAACAAATACGAAAATAGGTTAAATTTTTCATACAACTTTGTATGGGAAATTTTGGCAATTTTTATGTTTCTTTTTTGAGCGACCTAAGAATAATATTTTATATATTACGCTTAAAATATAGTCAATAATACTCCATAAGCAAGTTAAAACTGTTCAAAAGTGGTAAAATGAGAAATTTCATAGATAATTTTTACAATTATTCAAGTTGTGTTTTGTATGAAATCCCATATAAAAGTTTTTGAATTTTTTCTCTTATCCCCCTTTTGCAGCGCCATTGCGGTAAACACCAGAACAGAAAAATCGCCCTATAGAGCGATTTTTCTTTTCCGGTGTTTACCGCAAAGGCGCTGCAAAAGAGGGATAAGAGAACAAATTCAAAAAATTTTATATGAGATTTCATACAAAACACAACTTAAATAATTTTAAAAATTATCTATGATATTTCTCATTTTACTACAATTAAATAATTTAAATTTGTTTATGAAGTTGTAGTATGTTTCGTTTTCGTTAATATTTATTTAAAAATATGAAATTACATTTAATTTGAATATTTATATTTACGTTAGCGTTCTAGTTCGTTCTTCAAAGAAAAGTAAAGTGACGCTCGCCATATTTTAAATCAACGAACTCTGTTTTTGATCTTGAATACAATAATAGAAATATTAATACAATAGACCTTAAATAATAAATTTAAAAAGATAAGGTCTTTAACCGAAATCATACTGGTTCTTCCAGTTACTACATTTCGGCCATTCTGACGTCACGATCGACCCGATTGTGCAGGTATGGCTTCATGTTGAATGCGGCATAAACACTCTTAAACGGACGCTGAGATAACTGTTGTCCGGGAACATCCTCGATGACGTATCGATCGCCTGGCAACGTTTGCGAAACCTGATATGGTCCTTTGAATTGTGGCAACAACTTGTGATTCATACCTGGTGTCGTTACATAGTTTTTAATGTAAACATAATCACCGATTTTATAAACATACGCTTTTTTTCTTTTCCGGTCAAAATTTTGTTTATTTTTTAGAGAACCGTCTTTTATGTTTTCAATTACGTTCTTTCGAATATTAACCATTTCGCGTTCCGGCTCTTTATTTATAGATGCAACGTAACTTTCGATTTCATCATTTTTTTTTCTTTGATTGATTCCGAATAGCGCAATAGATGGCGTCGTTTTAATACTTCGATTTAACGTATTGTTGACGGCAAATTCGGCTTCATTTAGGACTTTGTCCCATTGTTGATGTTTAGATAGGGAAGTTAATTTCGCTATAATAGTTCGAATATCACGATTAAAACGTTCGACTTGCCCGTTACTTTGAGGCGAGTACGCGGCGGTGCGTACATGCTTAATGTTTAAATTTAGCAAAAAATCACGAAATATTTTTGAACCAGAGCATAAACCACGATCCGATACTATACGCTTTGGAACGCTTAACTGGTTAAAATATTGTTTTAAAGATTTTATAACTTCAGCGGTATTTGTCGTTTTAGTGTTAAACAACCGAAGGTATTTAGTAAAGCTATCGACTACAACGAGAATGTGTTTGCTATGTCGTTTCGTTTCAGCGAATGGACCAATGTGATCTATGTGTATGGTATCGAAAGGTTCATTACGTTTATCGTAAAGGTTTAGGAAACCTTCTTTACGTCCGTTTTTTGGCTGGTAAGTAATACAACTTAAACAAGTTTGAATAAATTCGTTGACTTTCTCTGTCATTTTCGCAAAATAATAGGATCGTTTAATCAATTCAACAGTTTTTGAAACGCCAACATGTCCTATTTCATGATACAAACGAATTATTTCGTTTTCCAATACAGCTGGTACGTACAAAAGTAATTTGTCATTCACTTTACGGTAAACAATGTTATCGCGTATTTCGTAAAGTGCTGGATTAACGTTTAGAGATATTTCATCTCGAATTTGTTTTATAGTAGGATCGTTCATTTGGAAAATCGACAAACGTTGGGATAGGTTACACTCGTTAAGGATTAAAATATTAGGAATTCTACTTAGAGCATCGGCGTGTCGCAATTGAGTATTCGGACGGTGAACAATCTCATACGAATAGTTTTCTAATAGAAGAGACCATCGCATTATTCGATTATTGCTCGATTTTTTCACAAGTGTTTGCTTAAGAGAATTACAGTCGGTAACTATTTTAAAATCAATTCCGTGAAGGTAAACGTGAAAACGTTGTAAGGCGTAAACTATAGCGAGTGTTTCCAACTCGAACGAGTGGTAACGGCTTTCTGCGTCCGAAGTACGCTTACTAAAGTAAAAAACGGGGTGAAAGTGGTTATCTTTTTGCTTCTGTAGCAAGATTGCTCCAAATCCACTTTGGCTTGCGTCGGTATGTAACTCGGTTATTGCTTTATGGTTATATAAGCAAAGTACAGGATCGGTTGTCAGCTTTTCCTTTAGCAATAAGAAGGAATCGTACTCTTCTTTAGCAAATTTAAATGGAACGTTTTTTTTAATTTGTTCATATAACGGTTTAGCAATTGTTGAAAAATTAGGTACGAATCGTCTAAAAAAACTCGTTAATCCTATGAATCGGTGAAGTTCGTGCGTATTTCGTGGTATTGGATAATCTGTTATGGCCATTGTATGTCGTGCACTAGGACGAATTTGACGATCACTAATATCATACCCTAAATATTCTATTTGTCGTTTAAAAAACTTACATTTTGATAATTGTATTTGCAAACAATTTTGATACATTAGATTGAGAAGTTTCTCGAGGATAGCAAAATGCTCGTCTATAGTGGTAGTAGCTATCAGTATATCATCGATATATACTATAACACTTCCTTCGTAAATAAGGTCTTTGAAAATGTCCGAGATAAACCTTTGGAAAACGGCGGGCGCATTACATAACCCAAATGGAGTTTTCAGGTATTCGTATTGTCCGTCTGGGGTTAAAAAGCTTGTATATCTAATAGATTCGCTAGACATTGGGATATGATGAAAACCCTCTTTAAGGTCGATTAACGAATATATATGTTTGCCTTGCAGTTTATCAATATTGTCATCGATTAATGGCAACGGAAATCTGTCTTTGATAGTAATTTTATTTAACTCGCGGTAATCTATGCAAAGACGCGGTGAACCGTTTCTTTTATTAACCAGAACGATTCGACTAGCATAATCGCTGTTGCTAGGCCGGATTATATTTTTATCTAATAGTGATTGAACCAAAGTTTTTACAATTTCGCGATCGCGTATCGAGAGTTTTTGCGATTTGTTATATACGTTTTTATCCGACATTAATTTAATTTTCATTTCGTGTTTTATTTTAGGCGCGTTTATAGGCGTTCGAGATAAGAAATTATGTATTATTTCTTCCGTTTTATTTACAATTTCGTTGTCATGCGCGACGTTATGTTCACATGGACCGATATCGTATGAAACACTGTTGTTTTTACATTCAAATTCAACATCAAGGATTTCGTTAAATAATGCAACAATACTTGCCCGTTTTTCTGCTTCAGACGTCGCAAATTCGATTATGTCCCCAGCATCGCCAGTCTCTAATTTAAAATTGACAGCAGGATCTCGCATAAATGATCTACCTAGTAGACAATCGAAGTCCATCGTTCCGTCATTGACCACTAAAAAAGAAATAGAAAAAATATCGACATTAATTTTAATATTACAATCTAATATTCCAAAAATTTCAAGTGGTGTGTAGTTGACTCCTGTTAAGGCTACACCGTTGTACTTCCTCAATTTGACGTTTGGTGGTACGTTCCTATTCAAAATCAAATTCACTGGACTTCCAGTATCGATGACAGCTGGTAGTTCTTTCCGTATTTGGTTTGACATATAAATTTCGATTGATAAATTAAATGGATTAGCGGCTTGTATAATTCCGATTGTTGTTGAACCTCGTACTGTTGAACCACTGCTTGGTCCTGCGTTTTGTAGAAATTGAGCTGAAGAATTTTGTCGGCAATTGGTTTCTCCTTTCGCGTGAACTCGTGTACACTTTGTGCATCTTTCTCTTCGCTGTGGTAATGGACAACTAGACGAAAAATGTCCAATTTCGAAGCAATTATAACATGAAACGTCTTTTCTCTCAGGTATTGGTTTCGCTTGTGTATTACTGGCTGAATCGATGGTTACTTTTTTGAAATTTTGACGATCACTTGTACTGTATTTAGAATTGCGTTGGAATTCTCGTTGGTTTGCTGGTTTATATCGTGTGTACAGTTGTATGCGTTCTCGTAAGTTATTTAGATCAGTTATTAAAGATGTTCGAAGAGGTCCTTGTAGTTCGGGTTCGTTCAGACCGTTAATGATGTATGTGATCTTTGCCTGTGATGACATTGATACTTGACTGCTAATTGATAGCATTTCGTAATAATATGATATCAAATCCTTGTCGTTAGTTCGAATATTACGGCGTAATTTGTCATGAATATTCGCTTCGTTTACATTAATATTGAAGTTTTTCAAAAATTCATGACGAAACTCGTTTAAATTATGGATTTGATCTTGAACAACACGAAACCACATGTTTGAAGGGCCTTTTAATTTTGTTGTTAGTGCGATTAATATTATTCGTTCATCAATATTATAAATATCCCTTAACCTTTCGATTTTTGTAACAAATTCTAGCGCTGTTAATGAGGTTATGGATAACGGATCATAATCTGGTAAAACTTCTACGACATCACGAACTGAAAACCGTGTAAAAGAACTTTGTGCTTGTTGCACATCGTGATTAGGCGCAATTATAGATTGTATATTTGATGGTATAGTACTTACATGTGTACTCGGCAATGATTCTGGACTCGCGTTGCGTTCTCGTACATTTTCTTCTGCATGTTTTGTTGTTATTTGCATCGCCTGTAATAACCGTAATGCCAGCACGTTTTTCTTTCCATTTGTTGGTAAGTTTCTCCGTCTAAGTTCCGATTTAAGCTCGCTCACGTTCATTTTTTTGAGGTTAGATAAATAATTGACACTAAATTTTTCACGTGTTGGGTTTTTGATTTATATTTTAGTATCCCACTTCTGATATATTGTAGTATGTTTCGTTTTCGTTAATATTTATTTAAAAATATGAAATTACATTTAATTTGAATATTTATATTTACGTTAGCGTTCTAGTTCGTTCTTCAAAGAAAAGTAAAGTGACGCTCGCCATATTTTAAATCAACGAACTCTGTTTTTGATCTTGAATACAATAATAGAAATATTAATACAATAGACCTTAAATAATAAATTTAAAAAGATAAGGTCTTTAACCGAAATCATACTGGTTCTTCCAGTTACTACAAAGTATTATTGACTATATATTAAGCATAATATATAAAATATTTTATTTTCTTCTGTCCGTAAAACAAATACGAAAATAGGTTAAATTTTTTATACAACTTTGTATGGGAAAATTTGCCAATTTTCATGTTTCTATTTGAGCGACTTAAGAATGATATTTTATATATGTAATTTTATGTAATTTTGGTTAATAAAGATAACGATTCTCACATTTACATTTATTTTTATTATTATCAATTCTTATAATAGTGTTTTCAGGTTGACAATTTAATATATTTTTAAAGATGGTGTAGCTTTTAATAATTTTATTTTCTTCGCTGTTACAAAACTCACGTAGATATTTTTATGTCTGACAGGAACTCTACTCCATCTTAATTGTGTACCAACTTAATAATATAAAAGAATATAATTCATGAATTTAAAGTATAAAAGTTATGATATAGATGGCGGAGCCTCTGATGAAGGAAACCACCTTTTGCTCTGTTACATTCGGCCATCCTGACTCCGAATTGTCCCCAATTCTCCGCCACCATCTTCACATCCGGACAGATCATCATCATCACTCGAAAGGCATTCATCTTCTGGGCGCTCGACGAGTTTCATCCGGTCCGACGCAAAGACTCCACTGAATCGACGCCTATTGGAGTTCATAACCACATCCTCAATCCTATATCGATCACCGTGAAGAATATCCGTAACCTTGTACGGACCCCTAAACCGCGGCTGTAACTTTGTACTAGAACCTGTTGTAATTGGCTCGCGATACACTACAACTAAATCCCCGATATTATATTGTTCGGGAGACTGATACTTTTTATCAAAGTATAACTTCGATCGTGCCTGGTGTTCTTTAATTCGGTTCGATGCTAGTTGTCGATTTTCGACAGCCTTAGTTTCGAAGTTTTCTCTTTCTTTTGTTATACGCTCATCTTGCAGTTCCAAAAGTAACTTGTCATGGAAAATGTCACGCGGTGTGTAACCCAACACCATTTGCTGCGGTGAAAGTTTGGTTACGTCATTCGGTAATGAATTAAGGGACCACTGAATCCTTCGCAATAGCTTGGCCCAATGTTCTTCTCCTACGTCGCCAGTCATGGTACGAAGTGCACTCAGCAAAGTTCGATTGACTCGTTCAACCTGACCATTAGCTCTCGGTGATGCTGTAGCGTTTTGGATATGTTTGATATTATTTTGTTGACAATACTCTTGGAAACATTTCGATGTCAAACAAGATCCTTTATCACTTATCAATCTCGACGGAGTTCCAAAATGAATGACGGATTCATTCAATGACTTTATTACTAGTCTCGTAGTAGTGTCTTTCACACCATGAAGGAATACATATTTTGTGAAGGCATCTATAATGACAAGTATGTATGACTTATTTTTCGGGGTTTTAGGAAATGGTCCTAGATGGTCGATATGCCAAGTGTGACAAGGAATAGGTTCTTTCTCGATTGGATGCAGTTCAATACCCTTTTTACCACACTTCTCTTTGCTGTATAAACATTCTTTACAGGACGCTATATAATGTTTTACGAAGGATCGCATTTTTGGGAACCAGTAATTTCTCCTCAGAACCGTTAAGGTTTTTTCCATACCGAAGTGTCCCATATTATCATGCGATTCATAAAGAATTCTATTTCGTACTCCCTTGGGTACCACAAACAAATCACCGTTATTTGTGATTTTATAGAGACGACCGTTTCGGATTTTATATTCTTTGTCAAGACCAAGTCCTTCGTTTATATTCGATACGATTTCAATAATTTGTGGATCGGTGTTCTGTAGGGATACCATCCAATCGTCGTTGACTGTGATATTTAGCACGTTTAGTGAAGCAGGTTCAACTTCGTTGGCGTTTAGCACTGGTGTACGACTCAAGGCATCAACGTGCATCATTTTTGACCCTGAGCGATGTACTACCTCAAAGTCGTATTCTTGTAATCTCAACCACCATCTCGCAATTCGTGCATTGAGATCTCTTTTCGTAGATGATGCTTGCAAAGCATTGCAGTCGGTGACCACTTTAAATTGTTTACCTAATAGATAAACCCTGAATCTATCAATAGATTCAACTACGGCGAGAGATTCTAATTCGAAACTGTGGTATTTTTGTTCTTGTTCCGTTGTACGACGGCTATAATATGCTACAGGATGTAAAACACCATCGTCTTCCTTTTGTAACAAAATACCAGCTAGCCCAATAGAGCTGGCATCGGTATGAACTTCGTGTTCCGATTCGGGTTTATATAATGCAAGAACGTTTCGTTCACAAAGTTTGGTTTTAATTAGCTCAAACGCTTTCTCCTGTTCGTCGTTCCATTCAAAAACACAGTTTTTCCTTGTTAACCTCGTCAGGGGTTCTGCAATTTCGGCAAATTTCGGCACGAATTTACGGAAATAACTCGCCAGGCCTATAAATTTCCTTATATCCTGTGCGTTTAAGGGCGTTACAAACTCTTTGACACAGATTGTTTTACCAATACCTGGTTTAATTCCTGCGTTTGTTACTTCATGTCCGAGAAATTCTATCTTTTCTTGCAGAAATGCACATTTGCTCAGTTTTAATGTTAGTCCGTATTCGCGGATTTTTTTCAAAAACATTTCAAAAGTTCGTAGTGCTTCTTCAATTGTATCACATCCGATAACTACATCGTCCATGTAGACAACAATCAATCCATTCATTTCTCTTGCCATTTCATTCATAAGTCTCTGAAAATTAGAAGGGCCATTTTTCACACCGAACGGCATACGGTTAAACTCGTAATGGCCATCTGGGGTGGAAAATGCCGTATACTTTTTTGACTCATTCTCTACCCTTAACTGGTAGTAGCCCGAGGCAAGATCTACTACGATGAAGTACTTTTTTCCTGCTAAACGATGCAATTCGTCTTCGGCGTTGGGCATAGGGAAACTATCGGTGATAGTTTTAGAATTTATTTTCCGATAATCAATACATATTCTGTCCTCGCCGTTCTTTTTCTTAACGATGACAATAGGCGAAGAATATGGCGAAGAAGAGTAACTAATAATATTTAATTTTAACAGCTCGTCTATGTATTCTGCTACTTTAATTCGTTGAGAATGTGATAACCGATACGGGCGATAACTAACTGGAATGGAGTCGGTTAAGACAATCTTAAACTCAGTTTTATCAGTTTCACCAATCTCACTCATTTTAGTGGCAAAACAATCCCTATAACTTTTTACTAACGCTCTGATTTGATCTTTAGGCAGATCAGTTAGTTCGCTATTAATACAGTTCTCTAATATTAGATTGAAATCTTTATCGTCGGAGGCGTTCGTTTTTAAACTAAGATTATCGTTGAGTTTATTTTTGGTTATGGTGGCGATGATTGGTATTTGCTCATTTTGGACGACGTTCTCGATGGTTAATTTATTAGAGTCAGTTAGAGACTCAACAGTATTTTTTGTTTCACTTTGTTCGGTGTTACTCGTAGTGGTGCGATTTAATCTTAGTTTTAACTCATTACCATTTGGAACATAGTTTACTTGCAAGAAGTTAAGTGCTTTTATGACTACAATATTCGGTTCATTAAAGGCATTATGACCAATTAGCAATTTTTCTGATTGGTCAGAATCGTTGACGATCAATGCTTCCGATGTTATTGTTACGTCATCTATTTCGAAACAGAAATTATCTAACTTGCCTAAGGCAATAGCGCGTCCATTCCCAAAACCTTTCAAAACTTGTTCAGAACGATTCCACTCTAACCCTAATTCTGTCGCTAAACCTTTTGTGACAGTTATCAGTTCACTCCCTAAATCTACGAAGGCATTTACGTTATAATTATTTACTTTCACAGTTTTTATGAATTCATTTGTTGAGGTTTCAATCCTGCTTACCGTTTTAGTTTTAGTATCCGTCGTTTTGTTGGCTGATCTTTTCTTTTGGTCACAGTTTATTTCATAATGACCATCTTGATGACAGAAAGAACATAACGTCCTTTTGACACAATCACGTGCTAAATGGTTTCTCGATTGACATTTAAAACACCTCGGCTGCGATGGCATATGTTCAACTCGTGGCCTAAAATTATCACTAATAGGTTTGGTGGAGACTAGTTTCCTGGATAACGACATTGCTTCATATTTTCTCAGTCGTAGCAATAAATCGGATACCGTTGTTAAGTTTTGTACGGTTAAAGAATTAACAAGCTCATTATTTCCCAACCCTAACAGAACATATTTGATAATAACTGAGTCGGTAAGCTTCGCTTCAAGAGCAATACGTCGCATTTCATATACATACGCAGTATAACTTTCTGAAGCTTGTTTTCTTCGGTTTGATAATAACGTGTGAACATCTACAACATCCCGCATCGAACCGAATTCATGGATTAACCCATTTCGAAGACCATTCCAATCGGAAATTTCTAAAAATACCGAATCGAACCACGACCTAGCAATCCCCCTTAATTTAGTTACAGCGGCGTGAAATAATAGTAATGGATTGATATTATATATTTTTTGTACCCTTTCGGCGATCGATATAAATTGAATTACAGTGCAACTTACCGGATTAAATTCGCATAATAAATCTGCAATATCTTTTGATGTTAAGCGGAATTGTGTCGTTGATTCTGAGGAGTCTGTGCGTCGTCGCAAGATCTCGTTTTCTAGCTCCAAAGATGATAGGCGACTATAAAGATTTTCTTCATCCGGCCGTGAAGGTGGAGCATTGGAACTAGTTGGTGGCTGTTTTAGCTGATCATAACAAGCATTCTGTTGACCTGATGCGTTGAGTCTATTTTCCCCAAAGTGTTGCACCATATATGATTGATTTGGTGGAAATAATTTGTTTACATTTGTCCTTCGTTGCTCATTAATTTTCTGTCGATGATTTGATTTACCGGCCCTTGAAGATGATTTTGAGTTGTTTGACAAATACTCATCACTCGACGACATTATTATAATTTGTTGTTGATTTATTGGCGAATAATAGTAACCGGTATAAAATTTGTTGGCGATGTTGACAGGTTATAGTTACATACAATATTAACTTAATTTCTTTTTGATGATCGTAATAATATTGTAATCTAACACAGTAATTTCTTTTCTAGTTTTTATTTTTTAACCTCGATGGTGTGTTTACAATAGTGCTTTAACTTCGATGATGCACTCAATGCCAATAAAAACTCGATGACAATAAAAACTCAACTCCGATATTATATTTAACGATGATGATGAGCTCCGATGATGTATTTTGACATTAATAATTATTTGCTCCGATGATGTATCTTTATGTTACAACTACAACTCCGATGATGTATCTTGATGAAAAAATAATTAATTAACTCCGATGATGTATCTTGATGAAAAAATAATTAATTAACTCCGATGATGTATCTTGATAAAAAAATAATTAATTAGCTCCGATGATGTATCTTGATGAAAAAATATTTATAACTCCGATGATGTATCAACGTGAACGTGGCTGTTACCCCACACCTGATATGTAATTTTATGTAATTTTGGTTAATAAAGATAACGATTCTCACATTTACATTTATTTTTATTATTATCAATTCTTATAATAGTGTTTTCAGGTTGACAATTTAATATATTTTTAAAGATGGTGTAGCTTTTAATAATTTTATTTTCTTCGCTGTTACAAAACTCACGTAGATATTTTTATGTCTGACAGGAACTCTACTCCATCTTAATTGTGTACCAACTTAATAATATAAAAGAATATAATTCATGAATTTAAAGTATAAAAGTTATGATATAGATGGCGGAGCCTCTGATGAAGGAAACCACCTTTTGCTCTGTTACATATAATACGCTTAATTAATTATTATTTTAATTTGCTTATGAAGTATTATTGACTATATAGTCAATAATACTTCATAAGCAAATTAAAATAGTTCAATTGTGGTAAAATGAGAAATTTCATACAAAACTTTTAAAATTATTCAAATTGTAGTTTGTATGTAATTCCATATAAAATTTTTGTGATTTTTTCTCTTATCCCCCTTTTGCAGCGCCATTGCGGTAAACACCGGAACAGAAAAATCGCTCTATTCGATTGGTGTAATACACGGTGTTGTCGAATTTACTCTGAATGGTATGCTCGAGTAAATCGTGTATATCACACAAACAAAAAAATAATTAAAATTAAAAAATAGTTTTATTTATTATGTTTAATTTATTTGTTATATTATTAGAAATTAATTTATATTTTTAAATATTAATTACAAAAGTAAATCAAACTAAACATTTTAAAATATTAAGGTTTTTATCGGTAATTATTAGTTGAAGATGAAGTTTTCAATATTATTAAAGATAAATTCCTAGTCATGGTTATTGAAAGTGCTTTTTCAATAACAATTATTTTAACTTTGTATGAAAATATTGTGACAGTTCAAATCAGGTGGTTTGTATTTCGAAAACTTAAAATAACTGTTTTTTATTGCACATAAAAATGGTTTTGTGTTGAGTTTAATACTAGTTTCCCACCGTAGCAAGTTGCTAGCTAGTATAGTTTAATAAAGTATAATAGCAACGGTGTGAAAGCAAACTATCACAACAATTATTTTAAATTTGCTATTTTCATTTGCTAGCTAGTAAATATAATACTTATCAAATAAAGTATAATATCGACGGTGTGAAACGTAATTATTATTTTATAGGTGAAATGTCATTTTATGGAATTTGTAAACATTGTGTTTTCTTGCGATTTTTAGCTTGTAAGATTCATTTCTGATATTTAATAAATTAAAGTGTATGTATTAATTGTTGATTATGATATGGATATGTTTAGTATAGCATTATAAAGGAATAGGACATGAAAAACGTAGTCAACGTAGACGTTTGGTTTTCGTGAGAGAATTATTTAAAAAAGACGTTATAGAATAAAACTTATACGTATTTTATGCTGTTCAAAAACAATGGCAGGGCTGATCTAAATCTAGTTTGATTTTCTCTGGGTTGTAAATTTCATTTTAAAAACTATAACGCTAATATCAAATATAAAATTGACAGTACGGTATTTTGATATATCAATTTTATTCTAGTGTCAAGTTAGGTTTGGTTTCCCACCGAAACATTATCTTAATATAATATGAACGGTGAGAAATCAAACTAATATCAAATATTTGCTATACTACATAGTAAATTTCTGCGGTGGGAAACTAGTATAAGTTGTTTTTATTATTATAAAATAATTATTATTATTGTAATAAATTTTAATCCATGATTTATTATTTCTAATATTCATTACATACAGCTACATACAACTTTATAACGATTTGTCAAAATGGCAAAATTTCAAAAAGAAATACACTGCACATGCGTCGTGTAAAAATGTTCCACAATAATTAAAATAAGTTCGGAATAATTTTGCTCCGATCAGTGTAAATCTGTTAGCTCTACACGACCCGGTTGAATTAAAAAACAGACCCACCGTATGCAATTATTGGCAAACATCATTATTATTAAGAGCTGAATTAGAATTAAGTACGCAAATTTTACCAATTGACGTCCTCTCTGGGGAAAAAAATTCAAAGAAATTTTTAACAAAGCTAGATCTCGCTTCATTCCAGCCGGCAGAATACAAAATATTAAACCAAACTTCCCACAAGAAGAATGTGTACTTTCCTCCCAAAGAGATGACATCCGTAATGCAGATCCAACTGATTCTAGAATTTCGGGCCTGAACAAGCAGATAAATAAACTAGTAATGGAATACAAACGCAACAAATGGAAAGATTTAGTGAGTAAGTCAAACTTTGGCACAAATAAAAGTCTGTTGAAGGTGTTAAAGGGTTTCACACATCCGCGTCCATCGCATAACAACTGCATGATCTCCTTCGATGATATCCCATTCGAAAACCATAGAAAATACGCAACAAAATTCAACACGCAGTTTACAGAAAAGCAAAGTAAACATGAAAAAGAAATCAGGTCAGTATTAAAACATATGCGCAAACTTAATACTGAAAATTTCGAGGATATCATATTTTCCGAAGAAGATGTTGGAAACGCAATAAAGAAATCCAAACCATCTACAGCTATTGGACCAGATGGCATCTCAGCCATCATGCTAAAACAAATTGGACCCAAAGGATTGAACTTCCTCACTACCATACTCAACACATCTCTAAATACGCTCCAGATACCAAATATCTGGAAAACGGCTAGAATAAGTCCAATTTTGAAACCTGGCAAGCCTGAAGAAAAGGGAGAATCCTATAGACCGATCTCTATCCTCTCATCGGTTGCAAAATTGATAGAACCACTACTACTACCTCGGCTAACAGAATCTTGCAAATTGGCGTCACATCAGCATGGCTTTAGGAAAGCACACAGTACAACCACCACGCTTCATAGAATCCAAAACCAAATCAGCGATGGTCTAAACCAAAAACAACCCTGTGCTAGAACAATTTTAGTTGCACTTGACCTGTCAAAAGCTTTCGACACAGTGTCACATGCTGCACTACTGAACGACATATTCAACACCAATCTGCCAGGTCTAATAAAACGCTGGTTGTGCAACTATCTCAGAGGCCACCAAACATACGTTGAGTTCCATAACTCTAGAACTAAGATGAGAGTACTCAGACAAGGAGTTCCACAAGGTGGAGTTCTCTCGCCTTCATTATTCAACCTATACTTAAGTAGTTTACCTGCACCACCGGAAGGAATAACTATCACGTCATATGCAGACGACTGCACGGTGCTTGCCACAGGAAACAACCTGGAACAACTCACCAATGTCCTAAACACCTACCTCAACACCTTGAAGGAATGGTTTAAAACCAAAAACTTGAAATTGTCCACAGAAAAGTCCACTTCTACACTTTTCACCACATGGACGAAGGAGGTAAATACAACACTCAATATCTGCATTGACAACATACTAATTCCTACTGTCAAATATCCAAAACTGCTGGGGGTAACATTCGATCCACTACTTAAATTCAACGCTCATGCTCAACAAATAAATACAAAACTTAAAAACAGGAACAACGCACTGAAAGCTCTAGCGGGCAGTTCGTGGGGTAAGGATAAAAACACAATAATAATGGCATATAAAGCAATAGGAAGGCCTTTCATAAATTACGCTGCTCCCATATGGACATCCCAAGTCGCTGACACCCACTGGAATAAGTTACAGATAACACAGAACGCAGCCTAGCGTACAGCAACCGGATGTCACACGATGGCCCATCGAGATCACCTGCCCGAGGAATGTAACATATTGCCGGTCCGTGAACACAACGAAATGCTTACCAAACAATATCTTTGGTCCTGTCATAGAGAGCAGCATCCCTGCAATGACACCTTATCCATGACAACACCACCTAGAGATATAAGAAGAACTGCGAAATGCTCCCTACAAGATGTTAGAAGCAATGAAGACATAAATAACATCGACGAGCCTACGTATAAGAGGGGGTTGAAAAATCTACATACCAAAACCGTTGAAGACACAATAAAGAACTACGTCCCGAATCGAGTTCTCAATAGCAAACCACCACAAGTCGTTGCTGAAGAGGTAAAACTGCCACGCAGCACCAGAACCATCCTAGCGCAGTTAAGATCCGGTTGGTCACGCATCTTAAATAACTACATGAGTAGAATTGACCATGAAATTGTACACATGAGATTTAATTTTTGTGAAAACATATGTAATTTTAAAAAATGTCTCTGACCCATTTTCTTATGTTTTAACATTTGTGATTTGGGGTTTTAACCTCAAAATTATACATTGTCAATAAAAAAATTAATAGTTAATATGATTTTTATTTCAAATTATGATTTAAAATAACTAATTTAACTAACAGTTGCAGATCTATGCATAAAATTACCAAGATGAATTCATAATTTATAACTTTTTCCCCAATCATTATGTTATGTACAATGCAAATGACAATTAGGTTTTATTTATTATTATTATTATTATTTATTTCAATGTAAGTAAGCTGAAAGCTTTTATTTACAATACATATATAATGACAGTATCACAGACACATATTTAAAAATAAGAGATATATGTACAAAAACAAAAAATAACAATATCATACAAATATTTAAATACAACTTACAAAATTAAAGTGAGCTTTGTACATATTTAAAAATTTTGCCATAGATGAGCAAATTCTTAAACTAAATGGAAGTTCATTGTACTTTCTCAACCCAAGGACGGAAAATGAAGAGTTAAAAATTTTTGATTTATTTGCCGGTAGTATTATACGCCCAGTGCGCAAAGAGCACGCCATTTGGCTCTTTTTAAAAAGATACGGAGGTCTTTTCATGAGTAAAATCTTATGAACATAAGCACAAATTCGAAACTCAAAAAACTCTTTAATGCCACAACCTAATAATTTATCAGCAAATGCTGAAATGTGATCATATTTTCGTAGAGAAAAAACATACCTAACACATGCGTTGAACAACATCTTCAATTTATACATACATTTTTCAAGCATTCCATACAACACAACATCACAAGAAAGTAAGTGGGGCAAAATAAAAGACATGAATAACTTATGTCTATGTTTTATATTAGCAAATTTTGCAAGTTTCCACAAAACACGGAGTATCCCGTAAACTCGACCACAAATATTATTAATCTGCTCATTCCATAACAATTTTGAATCCATCAAGAGTCCCAAATTACGTACAACATCGTACGATCGTGTGATCTAAAATTTTGTCGAAGTATGTTTTTATTGCAAACATTTTTCAAACATTTTTTCTATGTTACAACATATGTAAAAACACATCGTGTAATTAGGCCTTTATATGCTATATCTGCTCGTTTTATTTTAGTGAGTTCGGTTTTCGAAAATATCTTTCGAATCATTTTCGAAAAAGGGGAAATATTAAAATTTTGATTGGCTATAAAAAGTTTGAGATGCGTGGAAATTTCTAGAGTGTTGCAACGAATATATATATAACCTAGTGATTCTCATAAAATCATTGATTTTGTTCTGAAACTCAGAGTGTAACGAACGTGAGTAGAGTAAGTTAGGAGTTCAAGTGAGAATTAAAAAAATTATATTTTTGAAATAAGATTATTATTATAGTTAAAACATCCCGTAATTAAAAGTAAGTATTTTATTTTAATCACTAATTAGTTTAATTTTAAGTTTAAAGTGATTTGATAACGTATACGTAGATGATACCATTGGTTTTTAATCGCATAGCTTCTTAAAATCCATTAATCGAACAAATTATCTGTAATTTGAGTTCTAATGATCAGAAATTTCAATGTATTAATCATTCAAAATTTTAACAATAGATAAGTTCTACAATAATTTTTAATTATTCATCAGAATTATGACGCAACTCTGGCGTTCATATTTTTGAATGGAAATATCTAGAATAAATTTCCCTGTATGGGAATCAAAAGTAATTAAGGATATATTACCATTTTAGATCTCAATAAACTTGAATAATGAAACTTGAAATTTTTGATTTTAATCGAATGTTAGAGAATAGACTCGTTTTATATTATATGCACATGTGATTTTTGACTTAAATTAAATGGCGTCCATTTAGTTTTTATCATTTACTGAATATTGCAGTTTGAATTTAATTTATAATTTTTATTTCCAGTGGATAAAGCACCAGCAGTTGGTATTGATTTAGGAACAACATATTCGTGTGTGGGAGTTTTCCAACATGGAAAAGTTGAAATTATTGCAAACGATCAAGGTAATCGTACAACACCATCATATGTCGCATTTACTGAAACTGAACGTTTGATTGGTGATGCCGCCAAAAATCAAGTAGCTATGAATCCAACAAATACAATTTTCGGTAAGTTTTATTTAAAATTTGTAACCTCGATTGGATTACGTCATTTTTTTTTTTTTTATTGATTAGATGCCAAACGATTAATTGGTCGTAAAATTGATGATCCAGTTGTTCAAGCTGATATGAAGCACTGGCCTTTTGAAGTTATAAACATTGATGGAAAACCAAAAATTCAAGTTATTTATAAAGATGAAAAGAAAAATTTCTTCCCTGAAGAAGTTAGTTCAATGGTTTTAACTAAAATGAAGGAAACTGCTGAAGCTTATTTAGGAAAAACAGTAACAAACGCTGTAATTACAGTTCCTGCTTATTTCAATGATTCTCAAAGACAGGCAACAAAAGATGCCGGTACAATTGCCGGATTAAATGTTTTACGTATTATTAATGAACCAACAGCCGCCGCTATTGCATACGGTCTAGATAAACAAGCGTCAGGAGAACGAAATGTTCTAATCTTCGATTTAGGTGGTGGAACTTTCGATGTATCTATCCTATCAATTGACGATGGTATCTTCGAAGTAAAGTCTACTGCTGGAGATACACATTTAGGTGGTGAAGATTTTGACAACAGATTGGTAAACCACTTCGTACAAGAATTTAAACGTAAACATGGAAAAGAGTTAACATCAAACAAACGTGCATTGAGACGTTTAAGAACTGCCTGTGAACGAGCAAAGAGAACTTTATCTTCATCAACTCAAGCTAGTATTGAAATAGATTCATTATATGAAGGTGTTGATTTCTACACTTCAATAACTCGCGCTCGTTTTGAAGAACTTAATGCAGATTTGTTCCGATCCACAATGGAACCTGTTGAAAAAGCTCTTCGTGATGCTAAAATGGATAAAGCTAGTATTCACGATATAGTTTTAGTTGGTGGATCAACCCGTATTCCAAAAGTTCAAAGACTTTTACAAGATTTCTTTAATGGAAAAGAATTGAACAAATCCATTAATCCAGACGAAGCTGTAGCATATGGTGCTGCGGTCCAAGCAGCCATTCTCCATGGAGATAAATCTGAGCAAGTTCAAGACTTGCTACTTCTCGATGTTACACCGCTATCATTGGGTATTGAAACAGCAGGAGGTGTTATGAGTGTTTTAATTAAACGTAACACAACCATTCCAACAAAACAAACTCAAACATTCACCACATACTCTGATAATCAACCAGGAGTATTGATTCAAGTATATGAAGGTGAACGTGCTATGACCAAAGATAATAATCTCCTCGGAAAATTCGAGTTATCAGGAATTCCTCCAGCACCACGTGGTGTTCCTCAGATCGAAGTAACATTCGATATTGATGCCAATGGTATCTTGAATGTTACAGCTTTGGAAAAATCAACTAACAAAGAAAATAAAATTACAATTACTAACGACAAAGGTCGTCTTAGCAAAGAAGATATCGAACGTATGGTCAATGAAGCTGAAAAATACCGTAACGAAGATGAAAAACAACGTGAGAATATTACAGCTAAAAATTCACTCGAATCTTACTGCTTTAACGTAAAAGCTACCATGGAAGATGAAAATTTGAAAGATAAAATTCCAGAAACCGATAAAACTGTAATTATGGATAAATGCAACGAAACAATTAAATGGTTAGATGCTAATCAACTAGGCGAAAAGGAAGAATATGAACATCGTCAAAAAGAACTTGAAGCTGTTTGTAATCCAATAATTACTAAACTTTATCAAGGAGCCGGAGCTCCACCAGGTGGTGCACCAGGATTTACACGACCAGGAGGTGCAGGTGGTGCAGCTCCAGGTAGCGGCCCAGGACCAACAATTGAAGAAGTTGATTAAATTATTTTACAACCTTCATTATTTATTTAGCGGATTATCTTGCTCATCATTCCAAAGTTTGCATTTTGTTTTTCCTGTTTAAATTATTAACGTTTATACCGATTTTTTTCATATTGAAATAGACCAGTAAAAAAATCTAGCCGTTTGAAAATTAAACTAATTTGCTGAAAAATATTTGTTTCATTTGACTGATTATGACCAAGTTGTGCTTTTACATAATTTGTATGTATTAGTCAATACTAAGATGGCCAATCTTTGGAGTATATAATCGAATGTATGTATAATTTGTATGTATCAATTTTATCCCTGCTAAATAATCAGAACCTCCATTCCAGTCTCCTTTAGTAACTTCAAGATATGGAAATGGTCATACCCTAGAATTTAGATGAAACTCGTTCCCAAGGCTATACAATCTTTGATCAGATGAGCTAAAGTCTTCTTCCAAAAGACAGAATCTACATCTATCTGCTCCACCCCAATGTTTTAAAGGTGTTTTCTTAGTTTATAGTGTCCTGTAAAAACCCTTGTCAGTATTTTCAGGTTCTTATTCAACCTAGAACACATCACTAATTTCTTTGAATATAATTTCTACCCCTTTCATGGATGGATTTTGTCCCCAATCCACTAAAGCATATCGCCTTGTTAATTTGTCTACTTCTTTACCTGCAATACGCCGCATGACCAGGAATCCGTAAACTGTTACTTGGTTAGTATTCTAAAGCTTGTTTAGGTTGTTCACACTGTCTAACTATTTTGGATGTGATGGTATGTTTACCTTAACGAATGGTATGGTTACCTTAACGAATTAACTGCTGCTTGGCTGTCCGACAGGATGGTAATTCTCTTGTTATATTTTCTTCCTAAGCTGAAGTGTGCGCACCTTTCGATAGAATATCACAGCCAAAAATGCACTCGAATTTTACTACTTTAACGTAAAAGCTACAATGGGACAAATACAAATTAAATGGTTGAATACTAATCAATCAATGGAGAAGGGAAAATATGAATATCGTCAAAAAGAACTCTAAGCCGTTTGTAATCCAATGATTACTCCACCTGGTGGTTTAGCATAATTTACACGATCACCAGGTGAAGTTCCGGTTGGCGGTCCGGAAACAAACTAAAAATTAACTTAACTAAACATTTAAGAAGTTACAACTTTCAATATTTATTTAGATTATACCTTGCTCATCATGCCAACCAAAGTTTCCTTTTTTTTATTTGTTTTTTCCTGTTTAAATTATAACGTTTATACCAATTTTTTTCATATTCAAATAGGTCTGTTGTGAACTCTGTGGGTTGACTGTGCATAATGGTTTATCGTTCGGGATTTTGTGAGCAATTGAACCCAAGTAACTAAGAAGAAATTTGTTTTTTTTTTTCAATAAATTTAATAGTCCCTAGGCTCACGCCGATTTCATGTGATGATTACCATACATTTTATACTTCATGAGGCGTCTGTTCTCGACGAGTCCGAAAACTTTTGTTTTGCCATTTTCTTCGATTCGGCCGCTTTTTCGTTCGGCAAGCTCCGGAAAATGCTGATTGTCCGCGATCTTGTAAATTTGCTACCATAATTTTTTTTTAACTATGGGGGGTTGGAAATTTGTTTTAGAACACGAGGGTAACCTTGTCTGACCAAAATTTGTCCGTTATTGTCTAGTCCAACAACCCAAACATCCAAAATGTCAGTTGTCGGACTCGACAATAGCAGACACATTTTGGTCGGACAAGCTTACCCTCGTGTAAAAAAAAACAAATTTCAATCCCCACTAGTTTTATTTGTTTTTATTTTCCTGGTTATTCCGAATTGTGCTTTTGCAAATTTGATGTGTTAGGCGATACTATACCTTATAACAACGTATTGATTGTGGAATTTGTTTGTTAGTACATATATTGCTGTTAACTTTAGTCAATGGGAGTAATCCGAACAATATCTGCTCGAATACTCAAAATGCTTTGGTGCTTTATTTGTAATATATCTTTTGCCTTTGGAATTATAGCTGTTGGCCTGTTAATGGATATTAAGATACGTTATTTATAATTGAAAACATGTCAAGCCTATCCCTATTATCGTTATAAATTCAGTTCATTTTTGATGAAAATACTTCTATATAGAAGAATTTGCATATTTGTTATTTGCGAAGAGGAGACTTCTTTAGAACTTTTCATAAAAACATTTTAAAATTGTCGATCTCATTAAAGTTAAATTATGAATTCTTTATTATAATCATTTGCTGTTAATAAAAGCATATAGAAAAAATTAAATATTGCCCAAATGATCCCTTACAGCTGATGGTTCAAGCCGTTTGAAACCATCCTTATCGCAGATTCCTATTTCAATATTATCAGCAGTCATTTCTCCTTCAAATCCTTCTTTTAGTGTTAAGATTGCATTTGTTATGGCATCTTCTAGTATTAAATCTTCATTATATCGTTTTTCTAAAAATGTTTTACCATTATTTGAGTTTTTGCCCATTGCCGTGGCTTTCCAAGCGAAATATGCTCCGGATGGATCACATTGAAATAGATACGGACGATCGTTATCCCAGCCGCATATTAAAAGCGAAACTCCAAAAGGTCGAACACCACTAAATAAAATCAAGAAAATTAATTATCTATTCATGAAATTTTTTTTAAAACTATCCTCACCCGGATTGTGTAAATTCTTGCATAACAAACGCCACTTGTTGCACCAGCATAGCTGTTGGGATTTTTTCTTTATATTGTAAATAATATGACTGAGCAAGTTTTCTTGCTTGTTTGACGAGCAATCTATAATCTGGTCCCATTCCGGAATAAATCATTCCAATATGATCAGTAATGGCTTCAACACGATTTACACTATGTTCTTCAAAAAGAATTGATTTTGACTTATTTTCTGTAGCTACTACAACGCCATTCGCAGCTTTAATTCCAACTGTAGTTGCACCAGATGAAACCGCTTGTAACGCATATTCTATTTGAACCAATTTGCCAGATGGACTAAAAAAATATTTTACAATTATATTATCCTAACAATTCTTACTTATGTCAAGTCATTTTCATTGTGAGGTTAAGTTTTATATTAATCAAAAATATTTTTATTTCTGATTATACTCTTCTAAAACTATATTTTTATTGATATTTATATTACCTGAATGTTGTTAAAGAGAAACTGTATCGTTCGGAAGCCATAATAATTGAAAAATCAAATTAAAATTGTTTTATTTTGCAGCAAATCAGAATGATAAACTAAAAGCGATTGACAGAAATATTTGTTAAACGTACTAACAACTAGAATTACCAATATAAAAACTGAAATATGTTCATAATTCGAGGGTCTCTTTTTAATTATACATCGGTGCGGAGTAAGTATAGTGTAAATTTATCCTGTGTAAACTTAAACCTGTGTAAATTTACACTGATGTTTTTATACCATTGGCAGACACAAACATAATCGCGATCTCAATTTTAACTATATCGTAATCGCGATCTGTAACTAGATTATGGTTTTGTGAAGAAAATTAAGTGGAATGGAATTATTATTTATCTGAATCTCTCTCGTTATTATTTTCTATTTTATTGTCAAAGGAAATCCTCTGTTGTCTATATTCCATAGTTCCTTTTCCACCGGTTTTTCTAAAAACGCAATGTTTCAAACACAAAAACGTTTCTTGAACTCTTCATCGATGCAATAATTCTTGTCTGTTCTTTCTTGAAAACCTCGTTCACTATTACTAGTAACATTTTCTAAAAAATAGTCGGAATCATGAATTGTATAATTATGTATCTCCTGTATTTTCTGGGCAGAATTGGACCTGTTTCCATTCCTTTAATAAATAATAACCTAATTTTCTAAAAGAAAGGTATATTATGGTGAGACTACATCAACGAATCGTTTATCTATTTAACTAGAGTGACCATTCGTACTGATTTTATCAGTACAGTACTGATTTTCTAGCTTCTGTACTGATAGACATATGCGGTACTGATTTTTACTGATTTTTAAAATTATGTACTGAAAGTACTGATTTTTATGAAAATTGTTGAATTTTACTTTAAGCTTCAATTTAAATAAGGAAATAAAACAGGGTCATCGTTAGGTATAAACTTGTAATAAAAATTATTTGAAAAATAGTACATCTTGCTACAAGAGATGAAAACGCTGCTTTTTCGTGAGTGAAAATTTATTCACGAGACGTGTTAGCGTCGACTGGGGCAATTTCACGAACGCAAAATGTTTCTCGCGTAGGAAATACAATTTTTTCTATGATAGTAAATACATTTTAATACAGAAGTTCTAAACTGAAACAAGATATTTAAATAATAATAAAATAATAAATATGCCTTATTCTGGTTAAATTAAGTCTTATTTCACTAAATAGGTATTTCGAAAGCTATGCTTTGATCGACAGTAGTATCTAAAAAACTATATAGTATAATATAGTAAGATAGTAAATATATTATTATTAGAAATCGAAAAAATGACATTGTGTCTTAAAAACTTGGTAGAATTATATGAAAATACCATAACAATTTGTTATTTAGCGATAAAATGAAAAGAAAATTATTTCCGCTAGAGGAAAAAAAATCGTTTTCACAGGGGATTAAGCCTGCTTGAAAATAGACATTTCATTTGCTATCATAGAAAAAATACTTTTTTCGGCAAACGGCCGTAAAGTTTAACTTTACTGCCACTGGGGAGTTACCTTAAGTCTTACTTTTTAGCCTGCGGCTGCAAAAGTAATGCCATTTTTAATTTATCTGCAGGCGGCTGTAAAGCAACTTTCATATTTTTACGGCGGCTGTAAAGCAATTTTCATATTTTTACGGCGGCTGTAAAGTTATTTTCATATTTTTAAGGCGGCAGTAGAGTAAAATATATTATTAATTTGTTCAAAACAGAATGCATTTCAGTTCATTTTAATGAATTAAAATAAAAAAAAATTAATTTCAGAAAATGAATTACCTAAAACATATTTATAAAAAATTTGATGCATTAATTTCATATTTTTAAACAAATTTAAACGTTTGCCGAAAAAATAGTGTGTTGAATTCGGAGCTAAAGTCACTTTTTGTGTTTCGTCTATAATTGTCGGCCAAACTATAGACTCAACACAAAAAGTACGACTTTAGCTCCTAATTCAATAATATACTATTATTTTAAAATGTGGAGTTACCCACGGAAAAAAAGATCAAAATTCTAACCCTGTGTTTCCCAAGCAATCGTGGCGGAAAGTTGTATTTCACAAACTAATGGTGTTGGTCTCAACAAAATTTCCTTAAAACTATTTAAAAAAATGAAAACAGATTTGTCTACTCCGTTTACACATTACCTTTCGGCTTAGAAGAGTCATAACTCATAGGTGAGACTAAGGAGACTAAGGATGCAATATATTTTAACTCTTAAAATTTTGTACTGATTTTAATTAGAAAAAAAATGGTCACCCTATATTTAACTATCTCCTTGAAATTATTCCAAAAAATGTATTTTTTTTTTTTTTAATAAAATGTGTTGTGTAGTAGGAATTACAATATGTGTCACAATAACACATAAAAACCTTTTAAGACCAAGGTCCCACAACAACATACGTTCAAAGGTGTTGATGGACGTAAATCTTTCTTTTTTTTGTTTTTTTTATATTTTTTGTTAAAGAATGGATAACTAAACAAAAAATCCTATCAATGACAAAATATGACATAGGCCAATATTTTATGATAGAATAGAGAAAATAAAAGTAAATTAAAAAGTAAATAGCAAATTTTTACAAAAATTTGCTGAAACAAAACCAAAATGTGGTTGCCAATAATCCAGCCGGTTGCATATTCCTTGATCCTGTAACGCACAGTCTTTCTTAATGATTGAAGCCCACACCTAGTGTGAATAGTGCCCACATATATGAAGGCTCGTTTCTTCAAGAAAGCAATAGCGTCTCATCATCAAGGATTATTTCACAACTAAGATTGAGGATGCTACCGTTGACTGAACACAGTTCATCCACCACCACCCCTAAGATGTCACCTTGGCTAGTGATATCTCACTGCTATTGCCAGTGGTATGTGATATCTCACGTTGACTCGTATGTCAATAGCAGGGACTGGAGTACGCGGGGTTGTCACACCCGTAGATCAAAACTAAAATTTCAAAACAATAAAAACTGATCCCTCCATGCAAAGCTGTATAAAAGATATATTAAAAAATAGGAACAAATTACATTAGCAATTAAGACATTTATTTCTAATCAAATTATTATAAATATATAATTAAAAATGAAACAACCCCTTATCAAATATTTCTTTAAATAAATTTTCCTGGATTTTCAACTGTAAATTAATCCGTTGATAAACGCATAACAAATTTTTGCGTTTAAGGCAGTCTCAAATATCCTCCAAAAGAGGTGAATCCATTTGACTCAGATATGAGAGCATGTTCTAATATTACTTTTCCTTCCTTATATCTAGAACAAATTAACTGTTTTTAAAGATATTTATTTAAATACATTATCAATTTTATTTACTTCTGGCTTTCTTCAGTTGCAAATTCGTACATCCAACCTAATTTAGCTTTACAATTTTTGCACATTACATCTCGAACCATATGACGTCCTGTAAGCATGACACGATCCATTACATGGCTATATGTTAAGTTAACAACCCTTTTAAATAAGTACGCCCGTCCTATACAAATAAATTAGGCAGACTATTATTTTTAATCTGCTCTCTGAAAAAAAATTGTATCTTACCCGTAGCGCCTGTAAATCTTGTACTTATTAATTCACTTTTATTTGTCAAGTTAGTATCACATGTAGCACAAGAATAGAGTCTCGCACCTCCAATATGATCTAAAAAAATTCTCCCCATTTCTAACAGACTTGAAAACAAAAGAATAAATCCAATCCAAATGACATTTTTGTATTATTTTGATTAATTTTGTTTTCTTAAGGTTGGTAGTAACATATGTTCTTTGGTATTACCATAACCCAATAAATTTTTGTTAGTAGAAATGTATACATAGCTGGAGTACGCTCCGAAACTTTACTAATAGTTAAATATTTAAATAATATTTAAACCGGTCGTTCAGAAACGAAATAGTAAAGTTAATATTTAACTATTTGACAGCTGTTTGCGTTCAGAAACACACTACTCACCGCCCACATTTATTTAAAAATTAAATCTGCTCTTGAGTAGAGTTAAAAATTAAATACACATATACATAAGCATTATTTAAAATTTAACGATTTCAAATTGACAGTTCAATTTATTTGAAATTGCAGCATATATATTTTTCCAATTCTGAATGAAATGCAAGTTTTCTATAACAATATGTTTAGTAATTTCTATCTTAGTTTTTAATTTTTTCGGTTTTAATTTTATTCAATTGAAACATTTATGAAAGAATTATTCTGACATACGATTTTAACAGATTGTATTAGTATTTGTGTATTTAATATTTTACTTAATGAACATCGTTCAGAAATTATTTAACCATAGTTATTAAATATTTTAATGCGGTGATTTGATTGGTGCATT
>CAVNZG010000841.1:371190-396344 GCA_963693315.1 Diogma glabrata
TTATTTTTATTAAAATGAGTAAAATTATTACAATCATAATTAATTCTATATCAGTAAAAATATCGTTTGTCAAATCTTTATTTTCTACCACAGTTTTTGGGTTTTCCGCATTATTATTAATAAAAATTTCTTCCTTGTCCTTACTGGTTGTTCCGCCCATTCTTCCGGATTTGCTTTCTTCCTTTCCTTTCTTTCCTCCTTTAAGGCTTTAATTTTTTGTGCGAAAAAACCCGTGTGTTTTGTCATTAAGCCCCAGAAGTCTGGTATACTCAATTATTTCCTCCCTAATTTTAAAATCTCGTCCTGCTCTTGTCTTCTTCTTAATTTTAGGCTGTTCTTCTTTTCTGGTCGGTGAGTAATTAAGTTGTTTAGGATATCTTGATAGATATCCCTGTACTGATATGTTCTTACCCACTAAAAGATTAAGTGTTGATTGAGTTAAATTCAGAAGAGAATAAAACGAGGAAAAATAAAAATAAAATAAAATTTTTAAATTTGATTCAGAAGATTCTTAAAAATGTTTGATTTGATTTGGTCAGAAGATGCCGGATAAGTGGCAGTAGGTCATGTAGCAGACCTGATTATGTTGGAAGATTTCAGATGACGGAGAGTAGATATGTAGTTCGTTAACACGTGATCATAATATCCCGAATCGATATTATGGAGATTCAAACTGATATTTAGGCTGTATTCTAAACGACGACTTATTTGAAACTTATTTATGTAGACTTACTTATTCACCGCCATTTTGAATAAGTATTTAAAAGGTATTCTAAGCGATTTAGCATATATACTTATTTTGACAGCAACAAAAGCAAATTCGAAAATAAATTTAATTACAACGATTTATTTAATTTGATCAATTAAAAGAGTTTTCAAATCTATTTAGTTCATTTTAAATTATTACATCAATTTTATTACGGATTTTAAAAGAAGTTTTATTCCTTAAAATCATTTAGTAAACAAACATGACACTGTCAAATTAATTAGATTTTTCTATGAAAAAAAATATCAAATAAGTCACCTCTTTAGGTTACTTATACTAAGTTTACACCAGTATCTAATAGGTACATACTATACTTATTAGGTCGACTATGGTCGATGTAAACAATTATCAAAAAAGTACGTACCAAATATTTGGTAGGATGATTTGCTACGTATCAAATTAGGTACATAGCAAATAGGTATTATTTTTACGGTGTGAACACTAAAATTTGGTATGACATTTAAAATAAAAATAAATCAACTTATTTATAAATATATATTTATGTTTCATGTGATTTTTTTGCTGTAAATTAAAAGTAAAAGAATTTTAACAAGAATATAATAAATGTTTGCAGTTTTTTATAAAAAATATATATGGAAGTATTATTTTTCTAACCAAACAACTAACAATGAAAAGACGCGCTAAAAATTAATATGTCATACCTAATCAATAAGAGTTTACATCACCGTATCACATTTAAAAAGTATGATGGTGAAAATGGTTAGCAAATTTGATACGTACCAAATTAGATACTGATGTAAACATAGTATTAATTACACAAAACTACAATTACGACTTTATTGTCCATGAACTAAAATTCAACTCAACTTAAAACTAAAATCCAATCATTTATAATATTTTATTTACCCAAAATCAACAAAAATGATTTGGCCTAATTTTAATTGAAAATCGAAACATTAAAAACAATTTTCTTACAAGTCAAATAAAATTATTTAAATATTTCGATTTGTGCAATTATTTTGATGTATGTAATTTTCGCATAATTAAAAATTTAATGAATTTAATTATTTATGCAATTTTCGCATAATTGACAATTTAATGAATTTAATTTTATTTATAAATTTTGGATAATTTAAATTTTTTAAGTAATTTCTTAACCTATATCGTTACTAACTAAATCTATTATAAACCAGAGGAGATTTAAACAACAATGTTCAACGAAATTAACGGGAATGCCACCGAGAGAGACAGCAAGTCCATGGTTACGAAGGGAAAGCGGGCAGTTGAAAAGTAGGGCTTGAGATTTGAAGGATTTCAAAATAAGCTTATTTCTATGAGCCCAATCAGAGATTTCATCCAGGTCAAGGTTAATTTCGATGAAACATCGCTGAAAATCGGGGATTGGAAGAACATGAACGATTTGAACATCATCGGCAACAAATGGAGAGTAGAAAGTTTAATAACTGAGGTATCATTAATATAAGTAGAGAAGAGGAGAGGATCAAGAAAAAAGCCTTCTGAGGCCGTTCTGAAAGGTAAGAGAAAATTAGATTACAGGCGCAAGTAGCAAAACGAAATTGAGATTTAAGTTTAAGGATGAGAGTTGCATGATCAATTGAGTCAAAAGCCTTACTAAAATCAAGGAGTAGAAGAATGGAGATTAGCTTCTTATTTACGTTCCTACGAAGTCGGTCAGTGATATCAATAAGCGTATGAGTAATACCCAGTGAACACAAGACGTAAATATGACATCACACGAACGTCATATATATGTGATGTAGTTGTTACGTAAATTTGACATAAAATTGACACTCGTCATTGATGTAAGCGGATTTGAAAAGCCTGAATTAAACGAGTTTAGTTATTCCGATATATTTTATGTATTTCTTATTACAAGACAGAATGACAATAAACAATGTTGAAGTTAGTATACATTGATAAGGTTAACATATTTGTACTAAAAATTATATAAGGTTGAATAATGTTCTAACTCCAACACCCCCACTAGAACTTATTTGATTAACATTTAATTCATCTTAGACCTAGTTCTTTCATACACTTTATGTGTTTAAAATTGGATAAACCTTTAGTTAGTATATCTGCAACCATGTCGTCAGTTCCAATTGATGTAACATTAATCTCATTAGCGCTAACTTTTTCCCTGACATAGTGGTGTCTGATATCTATGTGCTTCGTTCTTGCATGATAACCAGTGTTTGTAGAAAGTATAACAGCACCTTTGTTGTCACAGTATATTTGTATTGGCTTTACTATATCTGGAACTAGTTCATTATTGAGATTTTTCAACCACATAGCTTCCTGTGCTGCTGCAGATAAAGCCATATACTCAGCTTCTGTTGTAGACAACGCAACTGTCTGTTGTTTCCTGCAATTCCAAGATATTGGACCACCATTCATAATGAAAATGTAGCCTGTAACTGATCGTCTTTCGTCCATATCACTAGCCCAATCAGCGTCACAAAAACCTATCAACTTGGAACTCTCTTCTTTCGAAAATTCAAGTTTTGCGCTAGAAGAACCTTTCAAGTAGCGAAGAATTCGTTTAACAGCATTCCAATGAGTTTTTCCAGGATTGTTGTTGAATCGGCTTACAACATTTACTGCATAAGCGATGTCCGGCCTAGTGGCTTGAGCTGCATATAAGATGCTTCCTACTGCCTGCTGATATGGAATTTGTTCCATTTCTTTTGATTCAATTTCAGTTTTTGGTGACATTTCTTTTGATAATTTTTGATTTAGATCAAAAGGAGTTGAAACTGAATTACATTCTGACATATTAAATCTTGTCAAAACTTGTAATATGTATTTTTCTTGATCCACCCAGATTTTATTTAGATTTCGATTTCGTGTAATGGTTAGTCCTAAACAGGATTTGGCTTCTCCGAAATCTCTCATTTTAAAATTTCTGTTCAATTGAAGTTTTAAATTTTCTTTTAATTTAGAGCAATTTGTAAAAATAAGAAAATCATCGACATATACTGCAAGAAATATCATCCTATTGCCATCAATATAATAATATATACACGGATCGACTTTCGAACGGATAAAACCAATTTTTAACAAAATGGAATCTAATTTCACATTCCATGTACGACTTGCCTGTTTTAATCCATAAATAGCCTTCCTCAAACGACAAACTTTATTTCCGTCTTCAAAACCTTTTGGTTGAAGCATGTAGACTTCTTCGTTTAAATCACCTTGAAGAAATGCGGTGATTGCATCCATGTGGTCTATATCCATGTTGAACTTCGCTGCAAGCGCTATTAGAAATCGAATAGATGTAAAACGAACCACTGGTGAGTAAGTTTCTTCATAATCGATGCCTCGCTTTTGAGCACATCCTTTTATCACCAATCGAGCTTTATATCGATTATTACCTAAATGATCTTCTTTTCTTTTGAATACCCATTTACAATCAATGGCTTTTTTATTATTCGGCAAATTCTGTAAAGACCAAGTATTATTATCGATTAATGAATCATACTCATCTTTCATTGCTTGTTTCCAATGACTCGCATCAGATCTGTTTACAGCTTCTTCAACAGATATCGGGTCATTTAGTTCGTTTGTCTTTGAACTATAGACAACATAATCATCCATATTTTTTGGCTTAATTTGTCTTTTAGAACGTCTCAAATTTTCAGTTGACTCTGGCATGGATTGATTATTTAAATCCTGATCAGCACCATTATCAAAACCTATGAATTCATCGATTTCCTCTTCCAGACCAACATCTAAATTTTTATCTACAATTTCTTCAATTATGGATTTATCCCCCACTTCATCCGCATTGTCTTCAAGCTCGTGTGTATCTTCTAAGTTTGTTGTTATATTTTCATTATTTGAAATAATATTTATTTCGTTATTGGAATTATTATTTATAATGACTTCGGATTTGAATTTATCTTCAATAAAAGTAACATTGCGACTTATAGTGATTTCCTTCGTTTTTGGGTTATATACACGATAGCCTTTAGTGTCCAAGGAATATCCAATAAATATATTCTCTTCTGACTTAGCATCCCATTTCTTTCGTTTTTGTTTTGGAACATATACCATAGCTTTAGTTCCAAAAATGCGAAGATGTTTTAAAGAAGGTTTTCTCCCGGACCAAACTTCTTCGGGTGTTTGATTAATTAAACCTTTCGTTGGAGATCTGTTGATTAAATAAACAGCTGTTCCAACTGCTTCAGCCCAAAAACTTTTCGAAAGATCAGCATCGAATAACATACATCGTGCTTTTTCTAAAATAGTACGATTTTCGCGTTCCGCAACCCCGTTTTGTTCTGGTGTATATGGACAGGTAACTTGATGTTTAATACCAAACTCCTTTAAAATTTTCATCATTTCAGCATTAATAAATTCTCCTCCTCCATCAGTACGTAAGATTTTTATTCTTTTTCCAGTTTCATTTTCAACAGAGTTCTTAAAATTTTTAAATGTTGCAGTTACTTCCTCTTTGGATTTCAAAAAATAAACAAATACTTTTCGTGTGTAATCATCAATCAACGTGAAAAAGTATTTGGAGCCTCCTAATGAGACTTCTTCCATCGGACCACATAAATCCGAATGTACTAACTCCAATGTATGTTGTGCACGGAATCCTACATTTTTAAACGGTAATTTAGTCTGTTTTCCTTTTAAACAAACGACACATGGTATTTTATTACTCACTGTAAACTTTTGTTTAGAAAATGGTTCAGAAATTTGTTGCAAATTGTTCATATATTCATAACTCATATGTCCTAAACGACGATGCCACAAATCATATTCATTTTTAACTGATGTCATAAAGCTTTTTTGTTTTGGAGCAATATTTAATTTATACATATTGTCCACCAACGTTGCTGTTGCTATTAAATAATTTTTATTGTTGTAAATTTGACAACCACTATTATTGAATGTCACTGTATTTCCTTTTAAAATCATCTGACTCACTGATAATAGATTTGTAGATAGATCCGGAACATGTAAAACGTCTTTGATGATCACTGGTTCAATTTTTCTTTTGACCAATATATTTAATTCTACGTCACCTATAGCTGAGATAGATAGTCTATCATTATTTGCGACTATAATTTCATTGTTTGGTGGTTCATTGATATTTTGCAGCCATTCACTATGAGGTGTCATATGTGATGAAGCACCCGAATCAATAAACCAATCATTTTTATTGGCTGACAATGATGTTGATGAATTATAAACTGAAAATAAACTGGCTGTATTGACCTTAAATTTGTTTGTTTGCGATTTACTTGCCTTTAAAGATGGACAATTTTTTGCAATGTGTCCATATTGATTGCATTTAAAACATCGTGGACCTTTATTCTTATAATTGTTTTTATTCTGATATCTATTGCTATAAAGTGCAGCATTTTCTGTAGATTTTTTTGTTATTTTAACATCTTGCAATAATTTTGTTTTTATAGAATCGCCTGTTATTGGTGTGCCTGAGCTTTCAAGCCCCATTATCATCGGTTTATATTCTTCCGATAATCCTGCCAATAATATTGTCCCTAACCATTCATCTGATACAATAAAGCCAATATTAGTCAATTTATGAGCTGTACTCATAATTTCGTTGACATATTCTTCAACTGTTTGACAACTTTCCAATTTTGTGGAAATTAAAGATTTTAAGAGACTAACTTTTCTGGTCAAACCGGAGTCCTCAAACGTAATCCTTAATTTATCCCATACTTCTTTTGGACTTTTTGCTTGTTGTATGTGCACAAAGTTTTTTGAATCTATTAATAAAATAATTTTTGATTTTGCCTTTGCAAATTTTTTCTCGTCAAACTTGGTTGTGTCATCCGTTGTGACACATTCCCACAAATCCTCGTGCTCCAGATACGTTTTAACAGCAAACTGCCACGTATTATAATTTTCTCGTCCCTGTAATTTCTCAATTAATGGTATTGAGTTCATTATGAATTGTTTGCATTAATTTTTGATCGCACGCTGTTATTTGATTTAACCTCAAAAATTTTATGTACAGAAAAATTTTTTATTTATTTAAACAAACTGAATATATTATCTTGTTAACTCAAATTTACTTTCAAATTTTTATTTAAGTATTATGGCTCTATCCTGGGCCCATAACCTGATGTAAGCGGATTTGAAAAGCCTGAATTAAACGAGTTTAGTTATTCCGATATATTTTATGTATTTCTTATTACAAGACAGAATGACAATAAACAATGTTGAAGTTAGTATACATTGATAAGGTTAACATATTTGTACTAAAAATTATATAAGGTTGAATAATGTTCTAACTCCAACAGTCATGACTATATCCTGGTATCATTTATATGATGCTTTCATGACATCACACTGATCTTAAATTTGACTTTGACATGATGTCATAATTTGGACTTAAATATGACCTTATTATGATTTTGTTAAATTTCACTAGAGGTATATCCATTTTAATTGTATATAGTTTGAAAATTTTTGCGTATAGTTATTGCTTCCTAGAAGGTTATAGAACAGTAGGTAAGTAGTGACCAATGAATGACTGACGGGTAAGTGTTTTTGTTTAATTGTCATTAAATTTGTTTTTTAAGTAAAAAAAAGAATACATAACAAAAAATTTATATTACTATGATATCAACCTTATATCATAACAACGGCACGAATATCTCCACAAACATCACATTTATGTCATAGTTATATCATTATTGTTATGTCATGTTCTTACGTAAACAAGTGGGAAATAATGATATACATATGACTTATATATGACCCAGATCTTACATAAGATGTGACTTAGCGTGATGTCATTTTGATATCACAATGACGTAAATGTGTTTTCTGGGTACTGAATTGGTTTCGAAAGCCAGATCGGAGATTATTGGGATTAGTATGTTCAATAATCTGGCTTTTTATAACCTTCCAAAATCCTTAGAGAGAGCAGGACAAACACTGATTGGACGGTAGTCATCCCTACCCTCCTTTGGAAAAGGACGTACAGTAGCAAATTTCCACGAGGTACGGAAGGAAGAGGTCATTATGATATGGTTTATAAGGTGGGGGATGTGGGGGATGATAAAAGGAAAGAGAATTTTAAGGAATTTGATGGGAATGCCATCAGAACCGACTGCGTTGATGGAGTAGAAGGCCAATTCGATTTCGGAAAAAGTAGCAGAGCGAAATGAGAAAGACTTAGGGTGTTCAGGAATGGAGGAATCAGACCGAGGAAGAGGAGGAAAGGAGCTGGCGGAAACAAAGGATTGGTTGAGGGAGTTAAGTTCAGGTAGATGAAGAGAGGAAGATTCGGAAGATGGATTGATGGCTCCGATGGCTGATAGTTTAGTCCACATAGCTTCAGTGGAAGGCAAATCGGAGAACATTTTGGCCCTAAGTTCGAGTTCAGCCTTTCGTATTAGTGATTTGAGCTAACCCCTCTACTTTGTAGGCTTTAAATGACAAATCACGAAGGTTGCGGATGTGGAGCATTTCTGGGGTTAAGGATATTAAATTAGGAGGAGGAGGAAAGAAGGGGCGAAGAGGAGCATGTTTGTTAAGAAGGATGAGAAATAACTTGTTTAAAAATTGATGTTTTGATTCTGAGACAATAAGATAATAAAAGGGTGAGAAATTTGTCTGAAGAATGTCAGACGAAATATTTTCGATGTTAACATTTTGTAAAGTACTGGGGAAGGTGTAAAGACCTTACTGAGATTTAGAGAGGTGCAAATGAACGCATCAGCAGAGATTCCAGGCACCCAGAATTGATCACTAAAGAGAGGAAGAGAAGGATCACTGACAAGGAAGAAATCAATACAGGTTCCAGAAGGTGAATTATGAGCTTACAGAACAAAACGCGTGTAACTTTGTTAATTGTCAAGGAAATAATACCAAACTTCAGATATAAATTGACTTCTTAGAGAGTAACGGGATTTATTTTAGGTAGTTTTTTAAAATGAGAATAAAGGGTTTAGACGAATGTGCCTCACTATATCCCCACCATATAGGGTTAGGTTAAAGATACGTTGACCATAAGTAACACATGTTTAAATTGTCAGGCTTAATTGCGGGAATGATAGCCAACTACATTATTGATGTATTTGAAAAGTTTAACCAAAAAACAATCGAACGAAGGACAATTTGTAATACCACCCAAGGGCAGGAACAGAGTAGACATGTAGCTGGAAAATTAACAACGCACTCGTCACTATAGCAACAACAAAAAGTTTTTTAGTAAGGCAACACCTCAGATATCTCTTGATTAAGGTTTTGTCTGCGCTCATCTCTTACCTTAGATTGGATGACAGTCTTTAGTTTGGATTATCGCCTATGTAGAATTTTAATAGCTTGTGTGACCCTGCCGTTATGGCAAGATCAAACATTTTACAATATTTTTTGAAACAAATTTATTTTCTTATTTTTCATATAACTATTCTATCATGATGATTTTTCATATGAGTTCTCCAACAATGTCGTTGTATGAAGCCTTTTCCACACTCGTCACAAATATGAGATCTGTCTCCAGTATGAGTTTTTACATGAGTTCTTAAATTTTTTTTACTTGGAAATTTTTTGCCACAAAACTCACAACTTATATATTTATCAGTGTAATGAATTAGCATGTGTTCTTTAAGAAGATTATTGAATTTAAAAGATTTTGAACATATGGTGCATGTAAACGGTCGATCTTCTAAATGTGTACGATGATGTTTAGCTCTTGCGCTTGCTGTTTTAAACTTTTTTGGACAAATACTACATTCATAGCATTGTTCGTTTGAATGACTTCTTTTGTGAAGCTTAAAAATAAAAAACATCTGCATTAATAACATATCGGTAAAAGTTTTAAAGTTATTATTAATACAAACCAATAAACCATTTCGATCCGTTGATTTATATTCACATTCATCACATTTAAACGGTTTTTCGCCTGTGTGACGACGGATATGAGCCACTAACATTCCAGATGTCGTAAAAGTGGAACCACAATAATCACAAATATGTTTGTGAGGATGTTTTTTTAATATATGTTTAATCATTTCTCGATAATTTATGCAAACTTCCTCACAAATATCGCATTTATTTAAAATTTTTTCTCTATCAAATTTAGCATTGTGTATAGTAGTAATATGAGTTTTTAAATGATCGATATTTGGAAATTTTTCACCACATATGTAACATTTGCGTCTCATCACTTTTTCTGCAGTTTTCTTGTTCTCAGTGAAAATTTTAGTTACAGCCTGCCCAATAAATTGAGATCTATCGTATGATATCGATTCGTCAATATTAACTTCCAAATGATCATAATGTGTATGGTCAACAAGTTTTTGCTTACTGGTAAGCGTTAAACCACACAACTTACATATATTTTTCAGTGAGTGCATCATTTTAATATGTCCGCAGAGTGTATAAAAATTTCCAAATTCTTTATTACAAAATCCACATTCATGTTTCATTTTAGCTTCATCAAACTCCTCTTCATGCATTTTCATAAAATGAGCTTTTAGAAATTTTAAATTACTAAATTTTTCCCCACAAGCATAGCACACACGGCGATTTTCTTCAGCACTATCTATAATCGATGGGGCATTATCAGTTTGATTGACTTTATGTACATCTCGAATATGTACATTCATTTCGGCACTTTCATTGAACTTTGAATTACAATAAATACATGTATAGCGAAGTGAATGATTTCTATAAATATGTTTCCGCAATGAGTCAGAATTTCCTAAATATTTTGCACAAATTGGACATTTATGCACCAATGCACTTTCATCAAATTCCACTTTGTGCTGATTTTTTAAATGTTTCTCAAAAAAATATAAATTTTCAAAATAGTTGTCACATTTATTACAATAACACCGTTTTTTTAGGATACTATTAAATGTACTTTTGTTTTTTTCAATATAGAAATGCATTGATACGTTCGTTTCATCAGGAGTATCAGAATCGAATTTCGTTGTTTCATTTTCTTCAAGTTCTAAATCGTCCTTTAAAATAGTAAACTCAGTTTCATATACATTTTCTGTGTTAATAGCATTTAAAGTGAAGTTATGCCTACTTTTAGCATGATCCTGAAGTTCAATTACATCTTTAAATTGATCTTCACATATATGACAAATATATTGTTCTAAATTTGAATATTCCGTTTTTAAAATTTTAGAAGGCTCATCAACGAATTTTGAAGTAGTTTCCCAATCTGTTGTCGAATCGTTAAAACTGTTATGAACACTTGATTCTGAAGCATTGCCTATTTCATCTATTATCATATTCGTACTTGCATCTGGAATCGAAAACTGATTATATTCATAGATGTGATTGCCAATATTGTTCAACAAAAATTTATTAGATTTCCAGCAATTTTGTCGAAATTTGTAGAAATTTTTAATATCAAATAAGCAATTGTGACATACTAAATTGGCTAAATTATCATATTTTGACATCTGTAAAACAATCAATAAGTATAATTATATTGAGGCTTAATCCTAAATGGTCAACAAACCTCGATTCCAGTACAAATAGATATCATTTCTGATATTCGTATATTATCTTCATTCCGAGTTAAAAAAATTGGGATAGAATCATTGTCAGATGATAGACAAATTCTACAAATTTGGGAAGAATTTTCGCAAATTTCCATTTTCATTCACCATTGGTAGATTGATAAAACGAAACAAACTTTGCTAAGCCCTCGCATACGCGATGACAGTTTACGCGACAGTTGCAGTCATGACAGCGGCTGCCATGGTGTGAACGATGAAATTGTCATGACAGTTCTGTCGCACTGGGGTGCGTTTCAAAATAATAAATACCTAAGGGTCTGTTTATGTTAAAGCTTCGATAAACGAGTCAAGCAGTGATAAAAGCGTTGACATAGCTATTCTTTTACAGTGTTTATGTTGGAGCTTCGAGAATTTTAAAAAAATTTGCAAAAACATATACAACAAACTTAAAATTAATTAATTTAATAATCAATTTTCCATAAACTTCGAAAATTTAAATTAATATTTTTATTTTTATGTAGAGCTTCGATAGTAGCGTCGAAAAAGAACAAATCGTTTATCGACGCTTGACTCGATGCTTGACTCTTTTATCGATGCTTCAACATAAACACTCCTATTTGAAAGCATGTATTCATTTTTTTCGCTTGAATCACATCGATGGTCGACGCTATTATCGAAGCTCCAACATAAACGCACCCTAAGGAAGAGTATTGACCTTTTTACTTAAACGTCAAAATGAAATGTCAAAAATATTTAGAAATATCCGGGTGGCAAAGTGAATTTGTGTTAATACAAAAGCCGTGTTCGATTTGACTGAAACAACTGAAGCAACTGAAAAATTAAATGCAATTGTTGTTGTTTTTTCAGTTGTTTCAGTCAAATCGAACGCACCTAAAATCTTCAGTTTTTGTATGAAAAGTGTTAAAAAATAATTTAAAAATTTAACTACGAATTGTTAATAACATTTATACAAGTAGTATGTATAAAGTGGTTAAAGATATTCCATATATTTGTGTTAAAACAATGTTTTTGGTTGCCCGTTGTGATGTTTAGTTAGTACAAAATCTTCAGTTTTGTGTATGAAAAGAGTCAAAAAACAATTTAAACTAGTTAAAAAATAAACTAAACTACAAGTTAATAATAATATTAATACACGGGAAATGTTTAAATTGGTTAAATATATTCAATAAATTATGTTAAAGTCAATATTTTTTGTTTATAGTACATCTTTTTTCCCGAAAAAAAACTTGACATATGTGATCAGCTGATTTGTATTTCGAAAACCTTAAATAATTGTTATTTCTTGCAAACGAATACCGTTTTGCGTTGTCTTTTGTTATATTTGCATTATTATTAGTTTTGAAGTAAATTTTAATACATAATTACTGATTTTTAACTATCATTAGACAGATTATAACGACGTAACGACAGATTACATACAGAAATATAACGACGTAACGACAGATGTCATACAGTAATATAACATTGATTTTAACAGAAATTTGTTGAATATATTTCACAAATTTAAACACACCTCTTGTATTAGTATTGTTATAAATTTGTAGTTTAGTTTATTGTTTAACTATTTTAAATTATTTTTTGGTACTTTTCATACACAAAACTGAAGATTTTCCAGTAACTAAAACCAGTAACTAACTTTTCCACTGCGGGCAACCAAAAACATCGATTTAATATAAATTTATGAAATATTTTTAACCAGTTTATACTTACTACTTGTTTAAATGTAATTAACAATTCCTAGATAAATTTTTAGTTTATTTTTTAACACTTTTCATACAAAAACTGACGATTTTGTATTAACAAAAATTCACTTTTGCTGCCCGGCTTTGAAATCAACTATTTTATCTGTCAAAATATTTTAAGGAAAATACTCAATAACTATAGACGTTTTGAGTGAATCATTTAATTTTTGAAAAGAGTCAAAAAACAATTTAAACTAGTTAAAAAATAAACTAAACTACAAGTTAATAATAATATTAATACACGGGAAATGTTTAAATTGGTTAAATATATTCAATAAATTATGTTAAAGTCAATATTTTTTGTTTATAGTATTGGTAGTATTGGTGAAGTTTGATAGTGGCCGTGTTTTCATTCAAGCGGGGTGGTACCAAAACCCCCGATATACAAGGGTTCGTTCGTAAACACCACGCCGCTTGCTTATTTTCCTATTTTGACGTTTGTGGCTGGAAATGGTTTATTTCTTGCCTATTTAAACAAGCGATTTGACAGATAAAGTTGTTCGGAAACTCCATTTCTATTCCAAAATAGGCGATTCGATCGCAGCTTTTTTAAAGTCGTTGTTTCTGAGATCCTAAATAAGAACTGAGATCTAAAAGTGACATTTGCATTTGAATTTTTGTTAATACAAAATCGTCAGTTTTTGTATGAAAAGTGTTAAAAAATAAACTAAAAATTTATCTAGGAATTGTTAATTACATTTAAACAAGTAGTAAGTATAAACTGGTTCAAAATATTTCATAAATTTATGTTAAATCAATGTTTTTGGTTGCCCGCAGTGTTGTTTAGTTACTGGAAAATCTTCAGTTTTATTTATGAAAAATGCCCAAAAAATGATTTAAAATAGTTAAATAATAAACTAAACTACAAATTAATTATAATATTAATACAAGTGGGGTGTATAAATTTGTGAAATATATGCAATAAATTTATGTTAAAATCAATGTTATATTGCTGTATGTAATCTGTCGTTACGTTGTTATATTTCTGTATGTAATCTGTCTTTACGTCGCTATAATCGTACTAAGAAACCGCTAGTATTAGTATCGCTACTGTTATTATCCGTCACTTTCATATAACCATAAATAAGGCTGTATTCTAAACCAAAACTTATTTGTGGAGACTTACTTATTTGAATAATACTATGTTTACATCAGTATCTAATTTGGTACGTATCAAATTTGCTAACCATTTTCACCATCATACTTTTTAAATGTGATACGGTGATGTAAACTCTTATTGATTAGGTATGACATATTAATTTTTAGCGCGTCTTTTCATTGTTAGTTGTTTGGTTAGAAAAATAATACTTCCATATATATTTTTTATAAAAAACTGCAAACATTTATTATATTCTTGTTAAAATTCTTTTACTTTTAATTTACAGCAAAAAAATCACATGAAACATAAATATATATTTATAAATAAGTTGATTTATTTTTATTTTAAATGTCATACCAAATTTTAGTGTTCACACCGTAAAAATAATACCTATTTGCTATGTACCTAATTTGATACGTAGCAAATCATCCTACCAAATATTTGGTACGTACTTTTTTGATAATTGTTTACATCGACCATAGTCGACCTAATAAGTATAGTATGTACCTATTAGATACTGGTGTAAACTTAGTATAAGTTAAATTCTAATCAAAGTTTTGAGTTTCTAGTTTTTAATTCTGAATGTCAAAATAATAATTCTAACTTAAAAATAAATATCAAATTATAATAAAAGTTATAATTAAAATTATATAAACAATAAATTAATAATAGTTTGAAAATAATAATAAGTGTTTTAGTTAAAAGTTCAAAGAACCATCCACAGGTAAGGAACCACAAACACTGTTGGTACATAAAGTTGAATACAACTTGTACAAATAACATTACAACATGCCGAAAAAGTCTTGGTATTATTATTGATCAGGTCCTTTCATGGAAACCTCACATTAACACGCGTTAGTAATGCCTATCTTTAACTATGTCATCGAAGTCTATTCGGGATGTACTATGGAAGGGATATCTCGTCTTACAAAATCATTCAATTGGGCAGTTCGTTTTGTCTATAATCTAAAAATGCCATCACGTCTCTAGCTTTGCCATCAACTTTCTTGGCACGTCCTTCGTTAATCATATTTCCACCCGCCTCCTGTTACTTCTTTTTCAAATCTTCAAATTTCAATGTCCAGCCTCCAATGTCCAATTATCCTCCCCTCCGTTCCCTACAACTCTTGGGCTCTTTCGTACCGGATCGTGTCATATCATCGAAAAATCATGCCGTCGAAAATCGTTACATCGAAAAAAAGCAATAAATTGAAAAATAAAAATCATACTGTCGAAAAATCACACAACCGAAAATCGCAACATCGAAAATCATAACACCGAAAATTCATTACGTCGAAAAGTCATAGCATCGAAAAATCACATCACCGAAAATCATATCATCGAAAATTTGATTCACAAAATCGAAAAATCATATCATCGAAAATCGTAAAATCGAAAAAAAAATCATATCATCGAAATATCATTACATCGAAAATATTCGATGTAATGAATAAATCATTACATCGAAAAATCATACCATCGAAAAACAGGGTGCACTCTCCTCACAGATAAAACTTTTTTAAATTAAAATGTTAAGTGTCAGCTGTTATGTTGATTGGGCAATTCGTTTGAAAATGTACAATTATTTGTGGATTTTTTTTTTAAATCAAAATTTTGTATGTGTGGAACGAATGAAAAAACTGAATTCTGAATTTTTTATTTATTGCTTTGAAATGCAGTTTTGCCGGCATGTATTTTTAGTAATTTCTTTTGGTTTACATAGATAATATATCATGTGCTATCATATTTTGAAGGTACAGTTTTAGGATTCCAAACAGATTTTTCTACGTTTTTTGAATAATACTATAGGGCTTTTCTTTTGAAACTGCGCATGTTTTATAGTTTTTTTTGAAAATGCCTAAAACATTTGGTATGTTTAGTATTGACGAAATTTGTATTGGTGAAAGCAAGTGTGTGTCAAGTGTTTGTCAAAATATCATGAAGTGTGTCATAACATGAAAATGAGCATATTTTTTGCTTAAAAAATCGTTCATTCTAAGTGATTACGAGTAGTAACATTGAATGTGGAGAAATCTTGATGCTTGGCATTGGTATGTGGGACCAGAACCTTGATTATTGTATTGTAAGTGTGTCAAAAAATACTATCAAGTGTGTCAAAAGGATGATTTTCATTTATTTTTTAACCCAATTTTTTGCAAAAAAATAAAATTAAGTATGTAATTATTTGTATGACTTGAAATGTATTTGAACATGAAATTGAACATGTTTCTATCCATTTTAAACTCCTCCCAACTTATAGGAACAATTGGGAAACATCAAGTTGTTGCAGATTAAATGTAGTTTGTAAAAAAAAATGTAATTATGAGAAAGATATTTCTTTTGTAATCGTTTTGTGTGATTCCACGACTTCTGAATAACAGGAACAGTTGGAAAATAAGTTTGAATTTTCGATTGTTATAATTTTGGCAATATGTTTAGAATTTTGAAATTTCAATTTTTGATTTTTGATTAATTTTTGGAATATTTTTAGAATTTTGAAAAAAGTTTAATTTTTGTATTTTAGAATTTTGGAAAAAGTTTTAATATGTGATTTTGTTAAAAATTTTGCCTTCGTACAAAGCTTTTGGTGAAAACTATATAAAAAGATAAAAAGAATTGATTTAAAAAAATTCCAAATATTATAAAAAGTCAAAAATTCCAACTTTTTTTAAAATCCAAAAATATTCAAGAGAATATTACAAAATAAACAGTTCAAACTTTTTTCAAAAATCCTAAAATTTTTAAAAATTATCATAAATTATTTTTTTTCATTTTTTATTATTTATTATCATTTATTAGTTATCATAAATTATTTATTATCATTATTTTTTTTCAAAATTTAAAAATATTCCAAAAATTATAATAAAATCAAAAATTTAAACTTTTCCAAAATTCTAAGCAATCCAAAAATTATTACAAAATCAAAAATTGAAACTTTTTTTAAAATTCCAAACATATTGCAAAAATTATAACAAAATCAAAAATTCAAACTTTTTCTAAGATTCTAAAAATTATAATACAATAATAAATTTCAATTTTCTTCAAAAGAATTCAAACATATTGAAGAGAATATTACAAAATCAAAAATTAAAACTATTTTCAAAATTCTAAAGATATTGCAAAATTCAAAACATAATAAAAACTTTTTCAAAATTCTAAAAATATTCCAAAACTTATAATAAAATCAAATATTAAACTTTTTTCAAAATTCTAAAAATATTCCAAAAATTAATCAAAAATCAAAGATTGAAATTTCAAAATTCTAAAAATACTCAAATACACAAAAATTGAAATTGAATAATTAATCGTTAATTAATTGAATCGTTATTATTTTTATGTGCGGGATCTATTATTCATATAATAAAAAATAAACAAGATATTCGAAATATAGGGAGATTAAATAATCAAATTAATTTAATTTTATCTTCTTTAAATTTAGCTTTATATGTTTTACCTTTTACTAAATATATATGTACTAAATATATATCAACCTTTTACTAAATATATATGTAAAATACACTAATTACACTCTTAAACTAATAGATATTTAAATAATAAAATACGTTTTATTCTTGTTAAATTGAGTTTAATTTCACTATATAGGATTTCGAAAGGTATAATATTCACAAATAAATGTTTTTGACATTGCGAAATTAACCTTGACCTAGCTGAAATCTCGGATTGGGCTCAGAGAAACATGCTCACTTTGAACCCATCCAAATCACAAGCTATACTTTTTAACTGTCCGCCTCCCCTTCGCAACCATGGACTTGCTGTCTCACTTGGAGGTATTCAAATTAATTTTGTTGAACATGTCAAGAGTCTTGGTATCGTTACTGACCATAACCTTTCTTGGAAACCCCATATTAATTATGTTATAGGTCATGCTACTGCAACAATGAGAAGGCTCCGCAGCCTTAATCATTTCCTTCCCTTGCATATCAAGAAGCTTCTTGTTCATGCATTAGTAATGCCTATCTTTAATTATGGAATCGAAATTTACTCGGGATGCACTCTGGAAGGGATATCTTGTCTCGCAAAATCATTTAATTGGGCAGTTCGTTTTGTTTATAATTTAAAAATCCGTGATCATGTCTCTCTCTTTGCTATCAACCTTCTTGGTATCTCCTTCATTGATCATATTTCTACCCGTCTCCTGTTACTTCTCTTTAAAATTTTCAAATTTCAATATCCAGCCTATATGTTGCCTTGTTTCACCTTTAGTCCTTCGCGTAGAATCCAAAAAATTATCCTCCCTTCCGTCTCCTTTAACTCTTGGGCTTCTTCGTACAATATTCGTGTCTCTAAACTTTTCAATACACTTCCAGCTGATCTAAAGAAATTTAACATTTCTACTCATGCACTCAAAACCAATGTTCACAACTGTGGTACCTACCTACTTTTGGTATCCACAAAATCTTCTAAAATTTTGGAGCACGTGTGTATAGTGTGTATAGTACTTTTATTTATTGAAAACCAAACGATAATGTTCCACTATTATTTTATTTCGAACTCTTATATTTTCTCTTTTTTTATTTTTATTCTTAAACTATGTGAACAATCAATTTAAGTTTTAAAATTTTTGAGTATCATAGAATAATTATATTCATTGATTATGATAATAGATTATAACTGTACCGAGTTTTTCACCACACAACATTAATGAAATATTTTTTTGTTCATAATTCAAAAATAAAACCTACATTTGTTATATTTTTTTTGGAAGGGAGCGTAATGAACCGTTATTTATTTATATGTTTTAAAAATGGTTAAGCCAATCAAATTAAATTAAAGTATTAATCAATTCCCCTACAAAACAATCAAAGGTGAAAATCCTATCGTACAGCAATTATGCGATTTTGCAGAATTGTTGAACAATCGTAATGTTGCTATTTAATTAATATTTCTATTTCGAAATATTAAATAAACAGCACTAAACGACTAAGTTTATTCACCCTTGACGATTTGGTTAAGAGATTGTGAAATTTGATAAAATTTAGGATAACGGGTCATTACACAACCATCTGAACTCCTTATATGTCATTTACCTCCATGTCCTTCCTTCCTCCCTTATCCTTCTTACCTTCCTTCCTTCCTTACTTATTCCACTCTCCAACTGAATTTCATTTATACCTCTACCTCTTTTCAGTCTCCTGCTACCCCTTATCTTCTATTCTTCCCTATTATATACCGTTTGTCATGAGTCGTATTTTTTTTTTTGCATCTCCTTTCTATTCCCCCCTCCTTTCCTTTTCCTTCCATGATCTCCTTCCAATTTCCTTCCTTCCTCCTCCCCCACCCTTGTCTTTTCTCATGTTCTATATTCTACTATTCTAAAAATTAATTATTAACTTAAAATGAATTGTTCTCTTAATTTGAATGAATTTTGTTCTTGAAATTGAAATTCTATATATTTATATAGTTTATACATATATTTATATAATTTTATTTTGTCATATATAGATGTAGTTAAGTTTATTATTTATAAACAATTTTTTGTTACATTATATATTGTATATTATATTTATCCGATAACTGTAATTCTTCTGGGCAAGAATGGGCCTGGCCTGTTTGCCGTCTTCCAATAAATAAATAAATAAAATAAATGTTTTTGACTTACACAAACTGATGCGATTTCGCGACAAACACTTAAACTATAAGAAATTTGTTCCCAATCTAGTCGGAATACACTTTTGGGAAATAGGGAATAAAATATAGGAAAAAATTGGTATGGGAAAAAACTGCAATAAAATAAATTATTCCCTATTCCCCCGGGAATTATCGGAATCAGGCTACAGCAAATAGAAAAGCAATTGATGTCAAATGGGTATACAGAGTAAAACCGATGAAACTGGTAAAATTGAAAGATATAAAGCGAGACTGGTTGCCAAAGGATTTGAACAAGAATCCAACATAGATTATAAAGAAACGTTTAGCCCAGTTGTTAGATATGAAACTATTAGAATTTTATTAGCTATTGCAGCTATTCGAGACTTAGAAATGGCACAATTTGATATTAAATCTGCTTTCTTAAACGGAAATTTAACTGAAGAAATTTACGTTAAACAACCTTTGGGATTTGAAAACAAAGAATTGAATTTAGTTTATAAATTAAACAAAAGCTTGTATGGCTTAAAACAAGCACCGAGAATATGGAACAGCACATTTAATAAGTTTTTGGCTGAATATAATTTAAAACAATCCATAGCTGATACTTGTATTTATTATGGTAGAATTGACAATGATGAAATTTATATAGCACTATATGTTGATGATGGCCTGATAATGGCAACTTCTATACTTGCAAATAACAATATATTGAATGCTATGAAAGAAAAATTTAAAGTAACGATCGGCAACAATAAGCAATTCGTTGGCATGCAAATTTCAAGAAATAGAAACCTGAAACAAATCAAAATTTTTCAAACAAATTATATTAAGAAGATAGTCAACTTATTTAATTTAAATGATGCAAAAATAATGTCGACACCAGCTGATGCAAATAGTAGATTGTCTAATGAGTTTTGTCCTAAAAACACTAAGGAAACAGAACTAATGATAAATGTACCATACAGAGAAGCAGTCGGTTCTTTGATATTCGCAGCTACAGTATCAAGACCAGACATCTCCTTTGCTGTAAGTCAAGTCAGCAAATATTTAAGTAATCCAGGTATGCGTCATTGGAATGCAATTATTCAAAAGAATAATTAGATATTTAAAGGGTTCAATGGATGTTTCAATTGTCTACAATGGAAACAACAAAGAATTAGTTGGTTACACGGATGCTGATTATGCTGGAGATATTGACACCAGAAAATCCACTTCGGGGTATTTATTTAAACTTGCTGATGCTGCTATTACATGGAACTCTCAAAAACAAACTATTGTGGCATTATCAACTACCGAAGCCGAATATATTGCTCTGAGTGCAGGAGTAAAAGAAGTCTTATGGTTGAAGCAGCTCTTAAGTGATTTAAATTTTGAAATTGAAGAGCCAATAATTATAAATGTTGACAATCAAAGTGCTATTAAATTGTCAAAAAATCCTGAGTTTCACAAGAGAACGAAACACATCTCAATTAAATATCATCATTTAAGAGACGTCATTGAACAAAAGATAGCAGCAGTAAACTATGTTGAAACCAAACTGCAGCTTGCTGATATCTTTACAAAACCTTTAACTAAAGATAGTTTTCATAGATTTTTAAAATTAATTGGTCTGAATTGAATTAAAAACAAAATTTTTGATTAAGAGAGAGTGTTGAACATACATTGTAAACAACAATTTAGTTTTGAATTATATAATTTTAATATGGAAACACTTTTTCTCTACATATTGCTATAATTGTTAAACTTCTTTCTTTTTCATTCTGTCAAAGAACAAAGCAACACGTTGTTTGAAGTCTATTGTAACTTGTATATGTTAAACAAAACTTTTCAATTATAATCAATTATATACTTTTACTAATCTGCTTTGTTTTATTTAATTAATTCAATAATTTTATCGTCAATGATCCCGCAAGAAAAGCTAACTTGTTCGCTGAAAGCTTTGCTCTGAGCTCCACTGTTTTGGAAACTCCTAAAGAAATACCCCAAATCCAGTCTTCAGGAGGTTAATATGAATGAACTTCACTTCAAACCCAAAATAGTCGCTAAACTTTTAAAGGGGTTAAACATCAACAAAGGCTCAGGAATGGACAATATTCCACCCATTATTTTAAAAACCTTTTCCAAAGAACTTGCACCAACTTTGACTAAAATATTCTACCAATCCTACAAATCTGGTATATTTCCCTCGTGCTGGAAGTGGGCCAATGTCCAGCCCGTCCCCAAAAAGGGACCAAAATCTGATATCTCAAATTATAGGCCAATGGCTTTACTATCGGTCCTATCCAAAGTCTACGAGCATTATATTAATACACACATTTCAAAATTTCGGGAAGAAAATCGGGGAGGTGGTGAAACAAACGTTATCTCTTTAGACATCTCCAAGGCATTCGATCGAGTCTGGCACGCCAACTTAATCAACAAGCTCGTTGCGTATGGCTTTCATCCCAATGTTGTGAAGCTGATTCAAAATTTTCTATCCAACCGATACATTTCGGTCTCCTTAGACGGATTTTCTTCTGAGTCTAAAATAATTAACCCTGGTGTACCTCAAGGCTCAGTATTGTCCCCAACCTTATTTTTATTTATATCAACGAATTGTTGAAAATCACCAGCAACCCAATAAATAGTTTTGCACATGATATTACTCTGCACAAGTCGTTCGAGCCCCTTCCTTCAAAAGGTAAAATGTACGAACGAATTAATCCCACCCGGAGAGACGCTGCCCTAAACGTGAATAAAGAACTAAAAAATGTCGCCGATTGGGGTGACCAAAACCTGGTCAATTTCAACCCTACTAAAACACAGCTGTCGATTGTTTCCAGATTAAAGACCGAGTTCCCCAAAGATTTTTTATTCAGTATGTGTGATGCACCAATAGGTGCATGTAAAAACATTCGTTTATTGGGTGTCACAGTATCAAATGACCTACTCTGGAACGATCATGTAATGGCGATGGCAAAAATCGCGTCTAAAAAACTCGGCCTCCTAAATAGATGCAAAAAACTTTTCACTCCATACCAATTGCTCCATGTTTATAAGTCCGATATTCGTCCCTGTATGGAGCACTGTTGTCAAGTTTGGGGAGCTGCTTCTGTTTCCATCTTGGCCCTCTTGGACTTTGTTCAAAAGCGGGCTATACGAATTGTGGGTGATCGAACTTTGACATCAAAACTTAATTCCCTACAACATCGTCGCACTGTTGCTGACCTCGTTATTTTTTACAAATATCGTCATCAACAGTGCTCAGATGAAATCAGCGGCATCATGCCTCAAACTTATTCTTACCCCTGTTCCACTCGGCAATCGGCCACCGCAACCAGTAAAACGGTCGAGATCCCGCGCTGTCATACTGGCAGATAGCAGAAATACTTCTTTGTCCGAACTGCATACAAATGGAATAGTTTGCCGGAACCCTTAGTCTCAGGTGGCTTCAACCTGCAGAGGTTTAAAAAAAGCGTTAATCAACACCTTAGAACGCCAATTATTGTGGGACCTAGGTCTTAAAAGGTATTTATGTGTTGTTGTGACACATATGAAAATTTAAACAATATCGTACTAAAAACAGCAGAGATTCTTAAAGTAGAAATTACGGAAAGTGAAATTGCTAGCGTCAGAAGAATGCACACAAAGGGAGAAAAAAATCCACCAGTGATTGTAGCTGAGTTTAGAGAAACACACACAAAAGAAAACATAATCAGCCAATACAAAATACAAGGACCAGTACTGACAGAACAACTGCAAAACATCTCAAAAAACAACGCAAACAACAAAATATACATAAACGAATATCTAACATCTTTCAACAAAAACCTATACGAAGAAATGCGTCACGTTACTTTTAATAAAAAAAAAACATAATATTAAATTTTTTGTGGGTCAAAAATGGAGATATTTTAACACGAGTTACTGAAGATACACCGATTATTAGAATAACGCACGCAAGAGACATTCAAAAACTGAAAAGTATTCTAATTAATAAGAGCAACGAATAAAACTTAATTCATAATTCTAAATAACACCTAAATTTATCTTTAAAATAAATGTTTGATCCAAATAAACACATAGACATAAATATCGAACACAACACTAACAACATAAATTACAAATATAACATTGCAGGACTAAATATCATATGCACAATATTAGAAGCTTGAGGAATAAATTGATGAACTGGAAATACTAATACAACAACACAAAATCATACACATAATCGTAATAACAGAAACCTGGCTATACGACAGCGAAGTACATCTATACAACATGCAAGACTACGAACACTTTTACTGTACAAGAAAAACAAGAGGAGGAGGGGTATCCATTTATACACATAAATCACTCTTTGCTATGCAATATACAATCAAGAATTTCAATTTAATAATATACTAGGAGTAAATATTACCAATAGCTCTGTAAACATGAATATCTTTGGAATATATAAAGCCCCACATTCTGACAATCTTAATTTCCTCACAATCTTTAACACAGTCTTACAAACATTTAAAAATACCATCGTAGCTGGTGACTTTAACTTAAATATAATGAATAATACTGACAATCACGTAGCACAATATATAGATTCGATATACACCAATGCTTTATCCTACTAAACAAAGTAGACCATGATAGCTTGACAAGACATAGTAACCAAGTAGGAACTATAATCGATCACATTATCACTGACATGATCACAAATTCATATACAGTCAACCTACATGATACACACATTTCAGATCACAGATACATAATAACCAATATAGCAAACATCGACCATCACAAACACAATACAAACAACGTCGAACCCAAACACATTATTAAATATGATAAAATCGATGCATCTCTATGCGGAATAATATTTTCTAAAAACTGTAGCTCATTTGTAGAAAGTATTAAAGAAACAATTAAACAAAATACAGTACATATACTACAAAAAGAAGATCGGAAAATGAGTTTAAGAAACCATGGATGAACAAAGAAACAGTTAACTTATTAAAGCAACAGAACTTCTTTTTCAAATCAAAAATGCGATATCCCAAATAACGCTTATTTTAAGACGAGATTTCTTTTTTACAGAAACAAAACAAGCTATACTATAAAAAATTTAAAACAACATTACTACGCAAACAAATTTAGAGCTGACATAACTGATAGTCGAAAATTTTGGCTGACGACAAACGAAATACTATTCAACAAAAACAACAAAAACCAAACACCCAATATTATATTACAACAAAACGACACTTTAGTTCAAAACAAAGCTGAAGTAGCACAAGTCTTCAACAACTTCTTTGTTGAAGCTGGCTATAGTATTCAAAACATCAGTAATAACAAAGCTAACCCATATCAAACGCACAACAGTAACACAACAACTGGCCATTGCACACCAAACGCAACACTATTCTTATATAAAACAGATTCAACAGAAGTTAAACACATAATACAACGTTTAAAAAACTAATGATTGA
>CAVNZG010000842.1:0-15055 GCA_963693315.1 Diogma glabrata
ATTTCAAAAAATATTAAATTTCCGGTAAGTGATTTAATTGCTAGTTTTACTTATGGTGTATTTTCTGTGAAATAATTTGGTTAACTTATTTGTAGGTAAAATTATATAACTAAAAACTCTAAAATAAAAAAATAAATAAAAAAATTTAAAAAACACACTTTTTGAAAAACGAACTAAAAAGTAGAAAATAAATTTTGCATTAACACCAGCGTTATGTCTTTTATAATTATATTTCCTTTGAAATCGTTAGAAGAAAAAATATTTAAATGGTATTTAACACATCTTAGCATAGATGCAAATATTAAATTTTTGACTAATTTAAAATGCTAATTTTCGATTGACAAACAGTTTTCCGTTCCCATTTGTTACATAAAATAAAAGTGGGTGGCGCATTCAGAAAGGAAAGGGAATAAACGTTGGTAGTCTCTCTTGTTAGAGATTAACATAGAATACATTTGTTCCTTTTCTATATTAATGTATGCGTCACCCACTTTTATTTTATGTAACAAATGGGAACGGAAAACTGTTTGTCAATCGAAAATTAGCATTTTAAATTAGTCAAAAATTTATTATTTGCATCTATGCTAAGATGTGTTAAATACCATTTAAATATTTTTTCTTCTAACGATTTCAAAGGAAATATAATTATAAAAGACATAACGCTGGTGTTAATGCAAAATTTATTTTCTACTTTTTAGTTCGTTTTTCAAAAAGTGTGTTTTTTAAATTTTTTTTATTTTTTCTAACTCATTCTTTGAATTACCGAATAAAATTCGCATGATATAAATTTCCATTATATGTATATAACATCTTTGATAATTAAAATAGGTACCTTAACGATGTTAATAAGTTTTGTAAAATTTAGTTATAAAATTAATTTTCTATACCAATTTTCGAAGCGTTAAAAGAAATGATTAATGACGAACAATTTTGAAATTGATTGCTAAAGAAAGGATAATTTTTCTGGAGAGTTCCTTAGAAGTTAAGCTAGATAAAAAAATTTCTTTTACTATATCAAACGAATGTCAGTTTAAAAAGTTTTATCTTTATTATCAACAGATTTCAAAATCAATATCTGAGAAATGAGTGATGGATATTAAATCGATATCGGAAGTAGACTTTTCAAATTGTAAATGGCATAACCTTTGATGATTTTTAACGTGAAATCTAGTAATTTGTATATTACTCCACCTCGGTGTTTTCATTTCATGTTATAAGGAGATAAAATCAAATAAATACAAAAAGGAAATTGTATTTATTTTTTATGTATATTTTTACTGTATTTTACTTTTTCTTTCATTTAAAATCACAATGTTGATATTCTAGATTTGCTGATGAAGTCAATAAAATAATGATATTGGATGAAGGCATTAAAATAAAATAACACAAAGAAGTAAATCCATGCATATTATCTTATCGTCACTATGAAAGTTTTACCATATTCAATATATTTTCACTTTTCAAACGTATCTGATGGATGAGGGGTTACGTTTAGTTGATGATAAGAAAAAAAACTTTAAAAGTTGAAAGCAATTTCCACCTTTTCCCTTTAATGTATATAATGTTACTGTGTTATCGGTATCATATTCCCTATAAAGATAAAGCATAATAAATTTTGTCTATTCATAACAATTGAAAATTTAAATTTGGTTCGTAGTTATGTATATGAATATACGCTCTATCATTATTTCAGGAAAACCAATTCTATATGGTGAGACAAAATCGTAAAACTTATTTGATGCCAAATCTCAATATAAGAGTTAGTATGTAAATATATCCAAGTGTAATATTTAAATCAATTTTGTTTTAGATCGAGATATGAAATAGATCATTCCAAAGAACTTTTTAGTTTTTACTTGTTAACCAAAACTTTTAAGAATATTAAACCATTAAAACCAAAGGAAATTTATTTTTTCTGATGTAAGATAAGTATTGAGGAAAGGTCATTAGATTAAATGGAACCTTAAATTAAATTATGAAAGGAAAAAATTTATTAATAAAATTTAACGATTTTCTGCTCTTCTCATTTTTTCTTGTCTTTCAAATTAAATTATTTTTGTTTCAGGCAAAGAAGCAGGAAACTAATTCACACAAATATTTAATTAACTTAAAATGTAATTTAAAACGATTGTGTAAAGTAATGGATAGAAATGAGAAGGTTATTTAATTAATTTTTTTCTACATTAACACTTAATGATCTGAATTCATTTTCTGTAAAATATTTAAAGTGTTGAATAAAGGGTGTTTTGACTTTTAATAGTGCAATCTATTAAAAAGATATAAAGCAAAAATAACAAAAAATTAGAAAGAGCATTGTGTAGCTCTAACGAAAAAAGAATACTTGAAAAGAGCTCTGTAATAGACTAGACAGTCTTCGTACCCCAGCTCAACTCCAGAAATTGATGTAGCCTGATCGCACAAACCCTCTTGGCCTGATCTGCAAGCTTTTTTTATTTTTATCAAAAAGTGCTGTGTAACAGGGTTTAAAATATGTGTCACAACACACAAATACCTTTTAAGACCTAGGTCTAGACCTAGGTCCCACAACAACTGGCATTCCAAGGTGTTGATGAATGCTTTTTTTAAACCTCTGCGGGTTGAAGCCACCTGAGACTAAGGGTTCCGGCAAACTATTCCATTTGTATGTAGTTCGGACAAAGAAGTCTTTCTGCGATCTGCCAGTATGACAGCGCGGGATCTCGGCCGTTTCACTGGTTGCGGTAGCCAATGGCCGAGTGGAATGGGGTTAGGAATAATATTGAGGCATGATACCGCTGATTTCATCTGAGCACTGTTGATGACGATATTTGTAAAAAATAACGAGGGCAGGAACAGTGCGACGATGTTGTAGGGAATCAAGTTTTGATGTCAAAGCTCGATCACCAACAATTCGTATAGCCCGCTTTTGAACAGAGTCCAAGAGGGCCAAGTTGGAAACAGAAGCAGCACCCCAAACTTGACAACAGTATTCCATTCAGGGACGAATATAGGACTTATAAACATGGAGCAATTGGTATGGAGTGAAATTTTTTTTCTAATTCAAGCTAAACATTACGTCCATAATGGCACAGAAAATAATGCCAACGAAGACATACGTCATTCAGATTCTGCAACAAAAAGTATTGCAGTGAGATGAACTGTACAAAAATTTTGTTCGTTTTAACCGTCGGAGTTCTTAACAGCGATCTCAGACAAATATCGAAACTTACCTGAAACTAACACATAAAGTATATTTTGGTAAGGACAACAAATCTCTCTCCACCTGGAGAAAGTTTTTTGAAAAACGTATGGTTTTAGTCCAAAATAGTTATTTGTTCACAAAGACAAAAAATAATGGATTTTAGGACGACTAAAAATGTCGCGGTGCAACGCGATAGTGGTGGTACCGGGATTGAAGTGGAGTTACAGATATATCGTAACAAAAATTGTCATTTTTAATCCGGTTGGAGAAAATAGCTATTTATGTATTAAGGGCGTAAAGTAGGTCTTTTTTGCCTGAGAGTGAAAACACTCAACAGCAGAAAAGATACTTTATGCCCGAATTACAAACAAAATTTTTTTGTACGAATAAGATTCTACATTATTTGCATAAATAAAAAGACATATATACTTACGCAAAATAGTAAAATATTTTTTGAGATAATTGTTTAATCCAAGTACTTTTTTATTTGCTATTATTTTACCAAGAGGGCGAGAGATCGATCTAATAAGGGAGTAATAAGAACTCGAAACGAATAATATAATCGATTCATTTTAAAGGAAGTAATTAGAACACGAAGCAAATATATATAGCGAGAACTTCACCAGCTATAGACTGAAACCATGTTCCAAAATGGCCAAGAGTTTGCTCAAAAGCACAATCCAAACATGGAAACAGCAATAAAATGTTGAGTTATGAAGAAATTGAGAGGAGCATGTGCAATCAAAGATTTCACGCTAATAAAAACAAAAGACTTAAACAGAAAGTCTCTAAGGATGTTAACGTGGTTACTGTTACTAGACACGGCCATATAAACCATCATCTTGACAAAATACTCAGACGCAAAAACGACGAAACCCATCAACTGCAACTGCCCTGAATTTTCTTGGCACAGATACAACTTCCACTACCACAAAACATAAACAAAATTAAACTTGAACTGATCGTCCCCTTAAAATTTTTAAAGTAAGATCATTACCAATAACAAATATCTTCTCTTTATTTACTTTTAAATCTTATAGGTTGAATACAAACAGTATCAGTATGCTCCTGTTAAAATTATTTCCTAATTTTTTTTTTCAAATATTAATTGATTTGCAAACAGTAAAGGTTTGTGACCTTTTCAGTTCTGTGTGATGCAGTTTAAGCACTTAATTTAAAAAAAAGTTGGGTTCATTCTTTTTAACTTTACCATATACTTGTTGTGCAGCTGGGCTCCCCTTGAATGCGCTTTTTACACTAATAAGTACTATAAGGCGCTCTTTGCATCATATGCCTGCTGCAATTTTGAGTAAAACTTCAAAGTAGAAAATAAAAGTTGAAAACAAATTCATCCATTGCTATTGTCTGCATAAAAATTTATTGTACAGTGAAAAACTCTCCAGAAGGGTGTGCTTCTTTACTACTGTTTGTTTTATAGTTTCATGTTTCTTAGAGTTAGGTTGTGCTTTTATATGAAAATAAAATATAAAATATCGGATTTGACATAATGTACGAAAGTTGTGCCAATGCAAACCCTTTCAAATTGAAATTGAAATAAGCTTTAAAAGAAATGTTAATGTTAATTACTTCAACATTTAAATAATACATGTGAAAGTTTTATTGTCGTGTTGGCACATAAATTGTTTGTTTTAAGACTTAATTTTTCTCTTAATAGTAGGGGAGCCCGGGATGCTAAGTTTGCAGTTACTAGAGCGTCATAGGGACTTATTGGATTATGAAGTTTACGTTCTAAAATGAAAAAAAGTTTATGTCAAGTTTTCCATTTTAGTGGGGGAGAGAGCGTGTAAGAATTTTTAAAAATGTAAAAAAAAACAGTCACATAAAAATACTCGAGCGCGTCAGATATTCATAGATTATATGCGCTTTGTCTTTCTGATAACCGATACATATAATTCTGACGATTAACTAAAGGGAGGTGGGCGTATAGAGAGGTGGAAAAACAAAAAAAAAAAGTTATTCGAGCGTGTCAGATATTCAAGGTCTATGTAAAGTGAACTCAAAAAAGTGTCCTATTTAAATGACTGACGATTTAAACGTGACCATAAGTCATGGCTGATTTTGAAAAATGTAAAAATAAAATGTTACCTTGAGATACTCGAGCGCGTCAGATTTTTATGCAGAGGGATCAACTTGATGTCTTCGTCCTCCAGGATGATAATCTGACAATTATATGGAGAGGTACTGTTCGTCTGACAATTTTAAAGTGACAATTATTTGTTGTTTCTATTTTTCATTACTACATGTAATACAAAAAATATGTACACATATGTCTATACAAAATTTGATCATTTATTATTATAAAAGTAGGTACAAAATACTAATAACAAAAATTAATCTTCATCCTCACTGGATTCTTCTTCAAAGTTGGTTTCCACTTCTTCGACTACCTGGACTTCCTCGTCATCTCGTGCTTCTGTAAACAAGAATGGTTATGATACTTCACAATCATGTATTCATTTTATGATATTATAGTATTAAAACGGAAACATACCTGATTCAAAAGTATCTCCGAAAATGTCAGGTGTTTGCTTCAGGAAGTTGCTTTCCTACGAACCAAGTTGGCTCCAATTTTCCATCCACATTTGTCCATCCGCAGTTTGTTGGTGACATCTCCGTAAGAGTACGATTGTGCGCATTTCTCCACAAGCATGCGATGTATTTTGTTCGCAATAAATGTTGCTGTAGCTCTGATCGGCAAGGCGGCATATTACAAGCGTCGTAATTACGCACATTTAATGAGAAGGACTGAGACGTATCAGTTACTTTATACGTTTTATTAAATATTTCCATCCTCGCACTCAAAAACAGTATTTTTAATCTACAACTGTAGTAAATTTAATAGTTAAGAAGCATAATTTACCATTTTGTTTTATTTTACTAGGATTATCTCAGTAATATTAATGCTTTTGGATTAAAAACTACGATTACCACAATAAATGTAATATGAAATATTTGACAATTGATGTTTCCTGCAATTAAGCGAGCAAACATTTACTAGATTTTGGAGTGTTTTTAATTTATTTTTAAACAGTGCATGAAATTCACAAAATAACTTATAAACACAACAAACAAATCAAAGCGTCTAGCAGCCACCAAAAACGTATACACTATGGTGATCAGCTGAGATGGCGTAATGCCAACAGACGCTCTAGTGGAGTCGGTGCGAGAGAGTAAGAGATAAAGAAAGAGTGAGACAGAAGTGAGGCGCGGAGTGAAGAATACACAGCTCTCAGCATGTGTACGCTCCATCTTTTATTGACGATTTTACCTGAATCGCCCCATGAAAACTGTCAGAATATATGTTTTCCGTAATCCTGATAGGATTACCTTCAAAATTAAAAAAAAGTTTATCGCGCTCGAGTATTTCAAGGTGTCGTTTTTTTACACCTTTGTGACTCGTCTATTTCCTTATGTCACGGTTAAATTGTCAGATTATTGAAATATAAACTTTTCTGGATGTATTTAACTTACCTTCTCTTAATCTGACGCGCTTGAGTTTTTCTGACGGTTGATTTTTTTTACTAATCTGATGGGTTGCCCTCGACGCACCCCACTACATTAAGGGTTCATATTTGGTAGGAGTACATTACAGGGTGCAAGGTTTCTCCCCATATGATTTTCTGACGCACTCGAGTAACTCGCAAAATCCCCGCTTGGGCTCCCCTACTATAACGTTTAGTTTCTCTCTTTTGATAAAAGAAAATAGAAAAAACTACTAGCGCACCACCAAAATAACTTTCATATTTATTTCCCTCGATAGTCTGATAAGATCACAATAAACAAATAAGGCTGGTTGAATAATTGATGGATTTTTTTGATTAACAGGAAATAAAATTCATATTAAACCAATCCAATGAAATATATCCATCTCTAAAATACATATTGAATTTGCTTCATACCACATTGAATCATTTTTGCATTCTCGAATTTTAAATTCAAAAGAAAATATTCTATATACATTCGGTATAATTTTAACACAAAAAATTCGTATTTTATTTCAAACCAACATTGAAAAAACTACATAAAAATTATTTTATTAAACTCATTGATTTCTGTATAAAAAATTTTCAGCGTCTCCGTCTAGAACGATAGAGGATATTTATTGAACATTACATATCTGTGATTTGTGCCATTTTAATTTTATCTTACTAAAGTTTATTGATTGATATGTACTATTTCTTTAAAATTAAATTAATAAAAATTTCAGAGAGATAAATGTCATTGGAATATTACAAACGTTGATGATATATTATAATTGAGTTGTATTTAACTGTGATAACTCACACCATCTTGGTTGGATGATTTTTTTTTTTTAAAAGTGTTGTGTTATAGGGTTTATACTTTACAATATGTGTCACAATAACACATAAATACCTTTTAGAACCTACGTCTCACAACAGCTTGCGCTCTAAGGTGTTGATGAACGCTGTTTTAAACCTCTGCGGATTGAAACCACCTGAGACTATGGATTTCAGCAAACTATTTCATTTATATGCAATTCGGACAAAGAAGCCTTTCTGCGATCTGCCAGTATGATAGCGTGGGATCTCGACCGTTTGACTGATTGCGCCAGCCGATTGCCGAGTGAAACGGGGGTAAAAATGAGTTTGAGATATGATGTTGCTGATTTCATGTGAGCACTGTTGATGACAATATTTGTAAAAAATAACAAGGTCAGCAACAGTGCGACGAAGTTGTAGGGAATCGATGTCATTGTATGGATTTGATGTCAAAGCTCGATCAGCCACAATTCGTATAGTCCGCTCTTAGAATCTAGAGGGCCAAGATGGAGATAGAAGCAGCACCCCAAACTTGACAACAGTACTCCATACAGGGACGAATGTAGGACTTATAAACATGGAACAATTGGTATGGAGTGAAAAATTTTTTGCATCTATTTAGGAGGCCGAGTTTTCTAGACGCGCTTTTTGCCATCGCCATTACATGATCGTTTCAGAGTTGGTCATTTGAAAATGTGACACTCAATAAACGAATGTTTTTACATTCACCTATTGGTTCATCATCATATGAATGTTCATCACATGCTGAATTAAGATATCCATTTGTGTGTAGATAAAAGGTGTTGTCTGTGACTATTTTTTTCAAGCACTTAAACTCAAGTAATTAAGGAAATCATAATACGTGTTTCGGTTCGGATTCAAACCTATACCTCATCAGTGTCATGATTTGAACCCTTCGCTATCCAAAACGTCACTGGGACGAACAGAAATTTCTAACGATGGTTTAAATGTTCAACTAAAGTAAATAATAAAAATATGGAGGGCTGAAATCTCAAACTCTAAGATATCAAGACTTCGGTTTTTGGACTTTTATGAGGACATTGTTTTTACTTTTGAGCAGCGATGTATATCAAACATAAAACTCTTTCTTAAAGTACATGTATTTTTTATCTCTGTTTAGAAATTTATCACAACGTTGCCTCAAAATTATAACAGATCATAAATTATCATAATTTAGTGAAAAGAGATACAATCACTACTCAAAAACCTCTAGATTTAGCGTTTCGAGAAAATATTACAAAATCGAAAATTCATATTTTTTTCAAAACTCCAAAAATGTTGTAAAATTAAAAAAATCAAAAATTCTAAATTTTTCCAAAATTCTAAAAATATTGCAAAAATTATAACAGTATCAAAAATTGAAACTTTTTCCAAAATTCCAAAAATTGTAATAAAATCAAAAATTTAAATTTTTCAAAAATTCTAAAAATATTGCAAAGTTTATAACAAAATCAGATGCTAAAACTTTTTCAAAAATTATAAAACTATTGAAAAAATTATAAAAAATGAAAAATACAAACATTACAAACATTTTTCAAAATTCCAAAAATATTCCAAAAGCTATAACAAATTCAAAAATTTCCATGTCCAATTTCATGACATACAAATATTTAAATTTTTTTTTTCAAACAATTGGCTAAAACAGTAAATGAAAATCACCTTTCTTAACACACGACAATATTTTTTTGATAAACTTAATGCAATAAAATTCTCAATAATAATAATTTCATGTTCAATTACATTTAACATTTCATACAAATAATTTATTTTATTTTTTTCCAAAAAAAATAAATGAAAATCATTCTTTTGACACACTTGACAACATTTTTTGACAAACTTATAATGCCATAATTCATAATAATAATAATAAAATTTCATATCAAACAAATAATTAATTTCATTTTTTCCCAAAATATTGTGTAAAAAAATGAAAATCATTCTTTTGACGCACTTGACAACATTTTTTTGACAATTTTCTAATGCAATAATCTAGATTTTGGTCTCACACATCAATCCCAACCATCAAGATTGCTCCAAATTTAATGTTCCTACTCGTAATCACTTAAAATGAACGTTGTTAAGCAAAAAATATGCAAAGTTCCTTGTTTTGACACACTTGACGATTTTTTGACACACTTTCGGGACAGCTTTCGAACACATCATCCTTTCAGCTCTTACCATTGAGTATACCTATTTATAGCATCAAAAGTTTTTGAAATCCCTCCAGCCGTTTTTTCCCTCCGGCCGGCCGGCTGGCAGACACACATACATTTTTTTGCTGTTTTAGAACCAGTAGGTCCTAAAACGTCGAGAAATGCCAAAAAAGTGGAGGTAAGAATTTTACTTTTGGCTCATGAATTCAATACTTAGGTATTTTAAAAACCGAAGTAATAAATATTTGTGAAATTTCAACTTTGAAATACCATCGCCTCTTTTGTTGTCTCTTATGTTGTCCATTGACCATTGCTGTGTGCCTCACACTAGTATTTTTTGCTAAATCATTGACTTTTCTAAATTAATTGCTAGTGCACATATTCTATTAATAGATGTCACTCGTATCAAATGTACAACCTGTGCCTGACCTCATATTTAAATTAAAATCTTTTTAAATGTCAAAATTTGTAAACATTGTCATAATGGAGGATGATAATGAAATTGTATTTGGGAGCTTGTTTCTTTTTAAATACTTACATCATACCGAATATTTTCTTTTGTATAAATTTGAAATATTTTCCATTTTTTTTAAATAACTATTTTTAAATATGTTGACGTTTCAATGAATTGACAACTAAATTGAAAAGCAAGCTGACGAAGAGACTTTTCGTTCGCCGCCTGGTGGTCAATAGCGCAACTTTGGAATGAAATGAAAAGTCACTGATTTAGTTCAAAAAGTTGGTGTGAGACACACAGCATTAATGACATGTAATAAAAAATTAATCAAATTCTCAATTTGCCTAAATTCACAATAAGCTCTCAATGCACTATTTAATAAAACTTTCCTGACCCACTCACAATATACCATATTATTTTAACCTTTTATCAAACATTTAGATTCTAGCTTTTCGGCAACTCCACTTACTATATAAAAGCATTGTATATCAAACCAATTCTATTACATCACCCACAAAATTTTATTCTGAACGATAATTTGCTTATTTGTGGTAGTTTTTAATAAATTCCCCCAAAAAATCAGATATATTCAAACAGCCAAATACATTGTTTTTCGATGTTGCCTAACTTTTTTTTGCCTAACAATTTTTATTCAAATTCGATGGTTAAAAATGAAAAAAAAATATATATATAGAAAAGTGGAAGTTTTATATTTCTTACATGATTTATATATCAAAGGCGGGAAATAAATATATTTTATGGATTCTACAATATATTTATTTTACTTGTATACGAGAATGGATTATAGTAATAATATTTTAAATCTTGTTCAATGATTTATGGAAGAGATAAATAAATGTAATGGTTGTCTGCTTTTTTCCTGTTTTTCTATGAACGTTTTCTCTTATATTTATTGAGTTTCAAACTTAATTTTAAAAAATAAGTTTGATATGAATATGACTATTATAAACATCTATCAATTTTTATTGAATACAAAATTTCCTTGATTTTTATCTTTCGCTACAATATAGTACGAATTACTTGTTTCAATCTTACGAAAAAATGCCCTACAGGTTAAAAGAATGCAAGCCGTGCTTGTTTAAACCACCTAACCTGATAAGTATAAGACGTCCTATTTTCATTATTTTGTTTTTATTTATAATAAAGGTAATATTTTCCATGACATTTCGCAGACTGTTCAAGTCAATTATGCGAAACGTCTCCCGTTCACAAGTTTTTCACCATTGAAATAGCAATACTTGCTACTTCAACTAACAATGTGAACTATTTTGTTTTTCTTCACAGTGAAATCGTTCATATAACGCATATTCCATGTTGTGACAGATTCGCCACATTTTAATACAAGCTCGAAAATGAAAACAAAATAGTGTGGTGTTACCGAGCAGGGCTTTCAAATTTTGACTGAGCACAACGCCAATTTTGATTCAAAATCCCTAATGTTAAAATCGAAAAAGTTTGTTTTGTAACACATGCACAAAAAGTATTCAATTTTGTACTAGAATAACACACGAAAAATGTACTTTTCCGCACATATGACCACAACATATATTGTATGGATGGCACGCACGCCACCTGCATGTGAGATTTGTAGCTAAATAGTAGTCAGATTTGTAGTTAAAACACAACCCAAAATCATTTGAATTGCAAGAAAACGCAATTATTTTGGGCTTTTAAAAAAACCAGCTGTCAAAATTGTACATAGCTGTACGTGGATTACTATGTTTTTCTTATCCAAATTGTGTGTTGCTAGATTACGATGTTTTTTTTTTTAAATATTAACAGTTTAGTACAATTAAGCAGCGAACTACTAAAATTTACAACTATTACAACCGAAGATAGCGCACTTTAATTATTAAAATATCTTAAATTTATTTATAACTTTGTTAAAAAAATGATTAAATTAACAATTAAATAAATATTCATAAATTATATGCATTTGTTACAAAAACTAGGGTGTATAACTAGTGCGAATGCGTTTTCCAAACAAACGTCAGTTTGTTTGCACGAGCGTAGCGAAATCTACTATTTCGTAACTTCCGAACCATCAAAAACTTTTTCAATTTTCTAATCGAATTGTTTTTAACCGGCCTGACTTTAAACATCCAATTGTTACCAATTTGATTACAAGCATTTTTATTCATGAAATCAAATGATATTTACGAAGATCTAGATCTTGTTTTCTGATAGTTGCTATATTTCTTACAATGTGATGATGTCTATTCCATAACTCTCCAATCATGATAATACATTTATTCATGACAAATATCTCTTTTTCACGAACGAACAAAACGTCCTACGCATTCGTCCTACAAAAATCGTATTTTTTATCCTTAACTTGATTTTTTATTGGAAAAATTGAGACGTCACAATAGCCGTAACGTTAACCCCTTTTTCTCTAATAAAAATTTCCGTTTAAAATCGTAAACTTCTAATTTTGTTGTATTCATAAAGCTAGTGATATAAAATAAAAATAAAAAACTAATTTTATAATACTAAAATATCCCTTACTATAATAATATAGATAAATAAAAGATAATACAAGACAAACATTAAATCCTTTCCATATCAAAAACCAATTCACATATTTTTTTTTCGTTTTACACACATATTTTTCACACTTTGCTGATACAACAAACAACCGTCCAAAAATGATTTCAATCTTTTTATCTCCCCTAATAATGTGAACTTTTGCTTTCGTCTTAAAGAGAAAAAATAAACAAAACTAAAAGAAAATGTTCCCGACAACTTTCCAATTTATCTGGTACTAAAAGCCGACCATCTTCATTGTAGTAACTTTCAATTCGTGTTTTTTTCTTATTTATCTATATATGTATGAGATATACATGAAAGAATGCTTGCCTGCCTATTGACATTAAAAATAAAAGAAATAAAAAAATTCAATATTCTACTTCTCGTTTTGTTGGTTGGTTGGTTGGCTGCCAGAAATAATAAATATAAATGTATTTCATGCTTGTAAAAATTTACGGAAAACCAAAACGAAGAAAGGAAATAGAATTTCACGGAGACTTTTTCCCTTATATTAAAAATACAGAAAATTGAAATTCTTCAACAAAAGCAATTGGGATATCTTAGAAAATTTATAGATGTATGATATTATGCTATATATGGATATAGTTAGAGAATCAATTGGAAATATTTTCAGTTTATTTTTTTTTAGTTTGATGTCAAATACAAAAGATCGTATTTTACAATAAATTATTGCATTTCAGGATATTAAATGAATTTCTTACTTTTGATTAATTTATTAATGATTTTTAAAGAATCTCTTGAGAATAATAGGAGATTGATATATTTAAGATATATCTGTTTATTTGAGTTAAAATATGTTCATTGTTTTATGCAAACAACAGCGAATTCAAGCTTTTGCTTAAGACTCAGCTTTTATTGCTGTTTCAAGAATATGAGCCTGCAACTGATTCAAATCTCTCTCGAAACAGATAATTTTAAATAATTTATGTCTCAAGTTTTTGAATTAAATTCGTTACTTGAATTAACTTAAAAGAAAACAAAAACATTATACATATGTAAAAAATTTCACAATAAAATAAATCATATGGATGTTTCTAAGTTTTTAATTATAAAAGTAGGGCCGGGCCAATGCTTTCTTATGTTAATTTTATTTATTGGTTTGTAATAGTGGGGGCGAATGGTATCTTCTAAAAATTATTTCCCAATATAAGATAATAGTGGAGGCTGCTGGTTTTTTCAAACAATTCTGTATGTTCATTTCTATGAGAAGTTTTACGATAAAATTTTAACCTCGTGAATTTTGTTGTTTTTATTGTGTTTGTGTATTTGTGGTATGGTTGTACAAAAACACAAAAGAAGTGTTAAACAAAAATCTGTTACACAACTCATGACTCCTTTTTTTGCAAAGTAATTTCTACTCTAGCAGAATTAAAGACTTACCTTACAGAGACTTTAATGTCTTGTATTTGTAATAAAATTAAAGAAAAATCAACAATCTACTAATACTACAGTTTGTTTTCGAAAAGGAAAAACAATTCTTCCATTTATTTCTAAGAAAACCGGAAATAAGAAAATAAACTTCAATGATGTTTTTGTGTTCAAAAATTCACAAACAAAAATTTTATAATTCTTTTTGACTACAAAATAAAATTCAATAAATTAATAATCAAAAACATAAAAGAAATTACTGCTATAGATCACAAGTACATCTTCTAAAAATAATTGAAGTTTTATTGACAATCAATAACATGTGCATATATTGTATATGATAAAGGTCTTATGATAAAATAAAAACAAAGGCAAAATAAAAATCAATAAAAGTTTTTTGAAAAATATATCCTATATACAGGAACAAATATCGAAATTTTTTTTCTAATTCGATGTGATAGGATTATTTACGAGTATTAAACATCTTATTTTCAGATTTGAAATAAAATTCAGTTATTCTAATCTTTTATAAACTAGTAATCAGAATTCTTGGAATTCATTATGATGAAGTTATTTCGTATAAAAATTGATTTTTTTATGTTTTCAATTGAAACTTCCCACAATATTTTTATTCAAGATTCTGTGATTCTTCACTCAAATTTTGTATATATATATATATATATATATATATATATATATATATATATATATATATATATATATATATATATATATATATATATATATATATATATATATATATATATATATATATATATATGTATATATGTATATATATATATATATATATATATATATATATATATATATATATATATATATATATATATATATATATATATATATATTCTATTACAAAATTTGAGTGCAGAATCACAGAATCTTGAATAAAAATATTGTGGGAAGTTTTAATTGAAAACATAAAAAAATCCATTTTTCTACGAAACCACTTCATCATATATATATATATATATATATATAT
>CAVNZG010000843.1:0-33185 GCA_963693315.1 Diogma glabrata
ACAAATCTGGTATATTTCCCTCGTGCTGGAAATTGGCCAATGTCCAGCCCGTCCCAAAAAAGGACCAAAATCCGATATCTCAAATTATGAGCCAATAGTTTATTTATTTATTTACAAAAGAAATCCATAAATATGATTTCACATAAAATACAAAAAAACAGAAATGATTACAAATCAAAGATGATTAAACTATACAAATAATAATAGTAATCATTGAATTATAAAAAAAAATTAAAAGAACAAAGAATTAATAAATAACATTAATAAAATTAATAAATAGTTGTACCTAAGCTTTGCTTAGCCGTCTAAAATAAAAAATAAAAAAAAATACATTTCCTATGTATGAATTTTAAAATAAAAATACAAAAGTATAAAATTAATATACAGATAAATTATAAATTACTTATAAAGTTGACTTAAAATATAATCTAAAAAGGTATTCAGAACGAAATTGTCAAGGGTTGTTTAATTGCAGGTAGTGTTTTTTAATAATGTTTTTTAAATTTGATTTATTTATATCGAAGTCAAACAGATCGGAGATTTCATTAAAAGTGGAAGCCATGGCATTAATTGGTTCATGCATACCATAGTTAGTTCTGTGAAATTGAATATTTAAGAAATCATGCTTACGTAAGGTTTTAGCCGGGACATTGAATGATATATTCTCAAGAATGTAAGGAGAACTCATATTTCCGTTTATGATGTTTGCTAAAAAGCAGGATGATAGAAGTTTTCTTCTATCATCGAGATTAAGAATGTTGAATGTGTGGCATCTTTCCAAATAGGATGGAAGTAGTGCGAGGTTTTCATGATATTGTTTTAATATTGGTCCTATCCAAAGTCTACGAGCATTATATTAATACACACATTTCAAAATTTCTGGAAGTACAGTTTTCGAAACAAATGATAAACTACCGATCTATTAAACTTTGTAGCGCATTCTTGGAACAGCATACTTGATAAAGGTAGTGAAACATACTTTATCGCTTTTGACATCTCCAAGGCATTCGATCGAGTCTGGCATGCCAACTTAATCAACAAGCGTGGCGTATGGTTTTCATCCAAATGTTGTGAAGCTGATTCAAAATTTTCTATTCAACCGATACATTTTGGTCTCCTTCGACGGATTTTCATCTGAGTCTAAATTATTTAACGCTGATGTACCTCAAGGCTTAGTATTGTCCCCAATCCTATTTTTGATTTATATCAAAGATTTGTTGAAAATCACCAACAACCCAATAAATAGTTTTGCAGATGATAGTACTCTGCACAAGTCGTTCGAGCCCCTTCCTTCAAAAGGTAAAATGCACGTACGAATTAATCCCGCCAGGAGAGACGCTGCCATAAACGTTATTAAAGACCTAAAAAAGTCGCCGATTGGGGTGACCAAAACCTGAACAATTTAAACTCTACCAAAACACAGCTGTTGATTGTTTCCAGATCAAAGACCGAGTTCCCCAAAGAAATTTTATTCAGTATGTGTGATGAACCAATAGGTGAATGTAAAAACATCCATTTATTTGGTGTCACAGTTTCAAAAGACCTCTGGAACAATCATGTAATGGCATTGGCAAAAAGCGCGTCTAGAAAACTTGGCCTCCTAAATAGATGCGAAAAAAATTTCTCTCCATTCTAATTGCTCCATGTTTATAAGTCCTATATTTGTCTCTGCATGGAGTGCTGTTGTCAAGTTTGGGGTGCTGCTTCTGTTTTCATCTTGGCCCTCTTGAACTCTGTTCAAAAGTATACGAATTGTGGGTGATCGATATTTGACATCAAAACTTGATTCCCTACAACATCGTCGCACTGTTGCTGACCTCGTTGCTTTTCATAAATATCGTCATCAACATTGCTCAGATGAAATCAGCAGCATCATGTCTCAAACTAATTCTTACCACCATTTCACTCGGCAATCGGCTAGCGCAAGCAGTCAAACGGCCGAGATTCCGCGCTGTCATACTGGCGGATCACAGAAAGACTTCTTTATCCGAACTGCATACGAATGGAATAGTTTGCCGAAATCCATAGTCTCAGGTGGTTTCAATCCGCAGAGGTTTAAAAAAAGCGTTCATCAACGGTCAACACCTTAGAGCGCAAGTTGTTGTGGGACATAGGTCTTAAAAGGTATTTGTGTTGTTGTGACACATATTGTAAACCCTATAACACAGCACTTTTTGTTTAAAAATAGGTAAAATTTTCTATGAAATCTACCTAATCAAATAAAATATATACAAGATTCATTCATTCTATCCAAAAATTCATTACGACTGCGCATCATTTATACATTATACATTCAAATAAATTTGAAGTTTTAACTCTGCTTTTTGGGCAGTTATGATAGTATCGTAGCCAAAGTTACCGTCGATTATGGCCGTTGTACTATCGAAAGCATGAAATAATGTATCCGCAACGTTCCTTGCGTTCATCTTTAATCTCTGGCTCTATTCGCGTAATTTGATTCGAATTTCGTCAGCTTAATTTAAATCTAACAATTTTCTTCATTTACAGCTTATTTTGCTACGATGTTAAATTTTCGATATTATTCATATCACCAACATCAAAAACTGTACACAATAGTATATTATCGACAATTCTTGACGCACCCATGCGATTTTTCGATATCAGTCCATCTAGTCAAATTTTAAATCGATTTATTTAAACATCGAAAGAATTGAACTAAATTACTAGAATGCAGAATGGATATAATTTTAAATCCATTATTTTAGAAATATCAGAAAATAATTAAAATGCGAAATTCTCAATATGTACATGAGTAATTACAGACTAGACAATTCAATAGTTAATAGAGTTTTGTATTTATAAATTACAGTTTTGTTTTGAAATGTTAATTCAATCGTTCTCATCAGGCAGCATCACTTCTTCCTTACAAATTGTTTCACTATAACAGGTGCTATAAGGCAAATGAAATGATTCGTTTTCTTCAATTTTGAGCTAAGAAAAAGTAAATGAAATAAATAAATTGCATTAGTTTAATAAGTTTGAAAAATTGTATAAAAAAGGTTATGGTATACTAAACCGCCATTTTGTTGCGTTTGGTCATTCGCGAATTCGTTTATTAATTTTTTAAAGGAAACACATTCGTCAAAAATTATGATTTTTTTCTTCAGAAGTTTTTATTCGAGCGAGTTGGTTTAACTCTTAGATTTTAGTTAACTTTAACTAATTACTAAATGAACTAAAAAAAAAAACAAAACTTTCAATACATCTAAATGAACGAACGCACACATGAAACGCGATTTTATGTCTACACAAATTGTAAACAAATTTGTTTTTAAAACTGCCTAGATTTCGATAAATAACAAAAGTGACTTACTTCAGGTTTTGCGGTATTAATATATTTGATTAAATCTGTTTCAGCCAAACCAATTTTCTCAGATTTTATAATTTTGGATAAGGGTGTTGTACATTCATTCATCGATTTGTCATCGACATCTGGTAACAGACCTACTGGTTTTTCAGAACTAGTTTGTGATATTGTCTAGAAAAGAAAGATTTTTAACAAAACTTTTTTCAAGTGGAAACTGTAATAGAAGAGAGAAAAACAGAAAAAGGGCGAATAAAGAGAAGAGAGGGAGTTTATTTTTCCTTATGTTTTTTATCATGATTCAAAATTTCCAGAAACGTTACAACATTAAAATTTTTTATTTGTATAAATCTTGTTGAGAAAGTTTCAAGAAAGTTTTTCACATCATTTTAAAACTTATTTTGTCTACTAATAAGCACAAAACCTTAAGTAAATTCTTACCTGTAATCTTTTTTTCCCATGCATTTTTAAATGCCTGTTCAAAGTTGACAGTTTTGCAAATTCTCTATTACATTCAGAACATTTAAACAAATTTTCACGTGGATGAATGTTCAACACATGTCGTCTAAGTGCACCTTCGGATTTTAATTTCCTATCACAAAATGTACAAGAAAACTGAAAAAAATGGAAAAAAACTATAAGATTTTTGGAATTGTTTTTTAGCAGCAACTTTCCACATTTTTACTCTTTCAGTATTTCGGTACTGGTCTACCTACCCGAGCTATAGCCGGGCTAAAAGTTTTTGAAATCTATCTCTCTGACGTACACTAAATCCCAGGCTTGAATCATCTCTTAAACTTCATAAAGGTGTGCGCGCATTAGGGTGGCCCTTAGATTACACTAGAACTTTTTTTTCCATTGTACAGCTTGCGGCACCCTTCTATTTCGTGTGAATACCCACAAAAATATTATATGCAAAATCTCATATCAATCGGTCAATCCTAAGACGTGCCTCTGGCCACTTAAAGTTGAGAAATTTTGTTCTGGACCTTAAAAAAAACTTTTTTATTATTTGTGCGACACCCTCCCATTTCGTGTCAATACCCATAAAAAAATTATGTGTAAAAATTCAAATCAATCGTTCAACTCTAAGCGGTGCCCCCGACCACTTAAATTTGAGAGGTTTGGTTATGGCCATTACAAAGAAAAACTTAAATTTTTTGTACAACACCCTCCCATTTGGTGTCAATACCCATATAAATATTATGTGCAAAATTTGAAATCAATCGGTCAACTCTAAGGGGTGCCCCCGGCCACTTAAAGTTGAGAGGTTTTGTTGTGGCCATTACAAAGAAAAATTTAAATTTTTTGTGCGACACACCCTCCCGTTTGGTGTCAATACCCCAAAAAATATTATTTGAAAAATTTGAAATCAATCGTTCAACTCTAAGGCGAGCCCCCGACCGAAGGGAGGGTGTCGCACAAAAAATAAATTTTTTTAAGGTCCAGAACAAAATTTCTCAACTTTAAGTGGCCGGAGGCATGTCTTAGAATAGACCGATTGATTTCAAATTTTGCAAATAATATTTTTACGGGTATTGACATGAAATGGGAGGGTGTCGCACAAAAAAATTAAATTTTTCTTTGTAATGGCCAGAACAAAACCTCTCAACTTTAAGTGGCCGAGGGCACGCCTTAAAGTTGACCGATTGATTTCAAGTTTTGTAAATAACATTTTTAAGAACAAAATTTTTAAGTCCAGAACAAAATTTCTCAACTTTAAGTGGCCGGAGGCACGTCTTAGAATAGACCGATTGATTTCAAATTTTGCAAATAATTTTTTTACGGGTATTGACTTCATGTGGGAGGGTGTCGTACAAAAAATAAAAATTTTTCTCTATAATGGCCACAATAAAACATCTCAACTTTAAGTGGCCGGGGGCACCCCTTAGAGTTGACCGATTGATTTCAAATTTTACACATAATATTTTTATGGGTATTGACACCAAATGGGAGGGTGTCGTACAAAAAATTTAAATTTTTCTTTTTAATGGCCACAACCAAACCTCTCAACTTTAAGTGGCCGGGGGCACCCCTTAGAGTTGAACGATTGATTTGAATTTTTACACATAATTTTTTTATAGGTATTGACACGAAATGAGAGGGTGTTGCACAAAAAATAAAAAAGTTTTTTTTTAAGGTCCAGAACAAAATTTCTCAACTTTAAGTGGCCGGAGGCACGTCTTAGAATTGACCGATTGATATGAGATTTTGCAAATACTATTTTTATGGGTATTCACACGAAATGGGAGGGTACCGTACAAAAAATAAAAATTTTTGTTTTTAAGGGCCACCCTAGTGCGTATTCATGAGAGTGTTGTATATAATCGCATTTCGCCAAATTTTGAGCGACATGGTTTACAACACAATAGTTTCAAATGTTTGCCTATCTGAAATTTCTTTTTCACAAAAGCTTTATGCCGGTTCCCAAACAAATATAATCGCAACTAACGTTGTATACGAAATTAGAGCAAAATTTCCTAATTGTGAGGTTACCGATGGTCCACAAAAAATCGGGGTTAGAATTATCTAAGACGACCGATGACGACAACAATGGAAGGCAGGCAGGCAGAAATATTTGCTGCATCACATGAAATGACGTAAATTGTAACGGCGGTGATAAAAGTTTGCTCCTAGATCTCTACCACACATCTATGTCAGATATTACGAGTGTCGATGTCGATAAAGGTGGTATTGGAAATTCTGACCACTATCTCATCACATAATTTATCAAAACTAGAGTTCTTAAATCACAAAAACTGTTCCACTTCTTAAAAATGGACATCAATGGTCTCCGAATTTTTTTTTTAAGTTTCTCTTTCGATCGTCATTGTTTTTATGCTGAGGAAGTAGATGTTTCTGTCAAAAACTTTACTGAAACCATCCAATTCGGTATTAATAAATTCGGTATTAATAAACCCAACAAAAATATTTGTTTTCAAAAACAGCCAAATTGGCCCTTAGAAACAAACGTAGATTTATTGAGTTAATAAACTAAAATAAGCTACAACACCCTTTGGTTTTTATGGTTCCGTATTTTGAAAAACTAAAAACGGTACCCTATGGGTGAAGTAAAAGTAAAAACACCCCTATGGATGAAACTATAAGTGCTATCAGCTTGAAATTTTAAAGGTTATAAAATGTATTTGTAATTGCAAGAATATTTGATTTTATCTGCATTTTATAGACATAGTTAAGGATATAATAAAACAAAAGTTTTTTTAAGGCCTTGACAAGTCAGTCATATGACAGTCATATGAAAATGTGAATTTTTTTCTAGTCCAAAATAATTTTGTTTGTAATTTTTGGAAGCAATGTTTTTGATTTATTTCTAAAATTGTTGTTTTTTTCAGTTATTTCAGTCAAATCGAACGCACCTATTAAAGACTGAGGCAGAAAAAATGTTCACATAGAAAAACTGGGATAACTTTAGAACCGCTGGGCCAATTTTAAAAAAAGTCTCTCTTTCGGATAAGAATTTTATTACCGAATAATCTACAATTAAAATTATTTTAATCAGTTTTATTAACACAAAATAGCTTGATTTTTTCAGGAATTCCCAACATCATGGATTTTATGGTGGTAATCGAGACTTTTTTGGTCGCCACGATCTACATTTTCCTGAAATTTGCAATGGTTTTTGCTTCCTTGTTTGTTAGCTTCAAGTTTCTATTGACCAAAGCACAGTAGCGTTCGATAGGTTGGAGTTCTGGGCAATTTGGTGGGTTTGCCTCTCTTGGCATTAAAACGATGTTGTTGTCTTCATACCACTTCATTGTCGCCTTGCTATAGTGACACAAGGCTAAATCCGGCCAAAAGAAAGTAGATACATTGTGTGAATTTTCTGGCCAGGTAATTAGGAAAAATTGCAGAGCACGTATGTCTCATCGTCCATTACGTCCATTCGACGAAATTCATATCGATCTAATCGGACCACTACCATCCTCGAATAGTTTTCGTTACTGTCTTACTATGATCGACCGTTATACCCGGTGGCCAGAAGTCGTCCCACTTATCGTCATCAAAGCAGATACTGTAGCGTTTGCGTTATATCAATCTTGGATCTCACGCTTCGGCGTGCCTTCAATCATTTTTACTGACCAAGACGCACAATTCGAATCGGAATCATTTACTGAACTCGCCAAGATTACCGGATTTAAGAGACAAAGATCAACAGCTTACAATCCTCAAGCTAACGGGATGATTGAGAGATTTCACCGCACTCTTAAGACTTCTATCATGTGTCACGGTAATACCTCATGGTCACCTGTACTTCCCACGGTCATGCTAGGCTTACGTTTTGTCTTTCGTGAAGATTTAGGTGCGTCAGCAGCAGAACTCGTTTACGTAGAGAATTCGTAGCAGGGGCAAGTAAACTTTTACCTCACACTGAATTCGTTCAAAATCTTCAAGCGCACCTAAATTTAGTGCAACCATCTCCACCGTCACGACACACTCTAGATACAGTCTTTGTCTTTAAGGATCTCGGCATCTGTTCTCACGTTCTAGTCAGAAGAGAGTTTGTCAAAGCATCTCTACAAGATCCTTATGATGGACCGTTTCCGGTTATCAAAAGGCAAGACAAATTCTTCACTTTGAAAATCAAAGATCGTGAAACCAACGTCAGCATAAATCGCCTAAAACCATACTTCACAGAGCCGAATAATCTTCCTAATGCTCGACCTATGGAAACTTTTTTTTTTAATAAAATGTGTTGTGTAGTAAGAATTACAATATGTGTCACAATAACACATAAAAACCTTTTAAGACCAAGGTCTCACAACAACATATGTTTAAAGGCGTTGATGGACGTAAATCTTTCTTTTTTTTGTTATTTTTTGTTAAAGAATGGATAATTAAACAACAAATCCTATCACTGACAAAATATGACATAGATAGAATAGAGAAAATAAAAGTTAATTAAAAAGTAAATAGCAAGTTTTTACAAAAATTTGCTGAAACAAAACAAAAATGTAGTTGCCAATAATCCAGCTTCTTCTACTACGCTGAACCAAACTGCTCCAACTAAGCCAAGAAAACAGGTACGTTTCAACATTCCCGTTGAACGGCCTAGCGTACCTCAAACAATTTACACGTGCTCAGGAAGCAAAAATATAACACCAGCTCGTTACCGTTACCACTCAATTCAACTCAATTTCTTCAAAAAGCTTCCAGCCCTACTAGAAGGGGGGTATTGTGGCGCGTCCGTTAGTACTCAATACAATTGTAATACAGCAAAAGTATTCGAACCAATGATAATCACAATATACGCCGTAAACTTGTACAGCGGCTCAACAATTGTATGAAGCCAAAATAAAACAAAAAAGCTACGCGAAATAAAAAATCGTTTATGGTCGGATGACGGAAAAGAAATAAAAACGGTCGATTAAATGGAGTCAAAGCAAATGGAACTGGAATAAAATAGTTGTAAAGTTAATCACATTATTTCAACTCAAATAAATTGTTAATTGTGAACGTTAAATACATTTAATAAAACTGAAATTATAATATATATTATATTTATTGTGTATCATATTCAAAGTCCTACAATATATTCCAAAGTTCCACAGACTGTTAGAATAGTATATTGATCATGTATTAACATACTCCAATTATATAAGGCAATTTGCCTTTAATTGCTTACTCAGTAAATAGACATATAAATAAACTAAAAAATAAAGTAAATTCTTAGACTTACCTGTAATCTTTCTTTTGAATGAGTTTCTAAATGCCTTGCCAAATTTCCGTTTCGTGTAAATTCTTTATTACATTCAAAACATTTAAACAAATGTTCGCGTGTATGAATGTTTAAATGTACGTTAAGTGCAGTTTTGGTAGCTAACTTCACATCACATAATTTACAAGAAAACTGAAAACATATAGAAAAAACTTTAAAATTTCTTTAAAAGGTTTTTCAAACTTGGTAATGGCGAAGTGATGAAAACACTCCAATGAGCAATAAATAATTCCAAGGTTTTAAAAATTAAAGAAAATCATATGAAACGATGTTATACTACGTTCACATTGCCATGATTTTAAACAATTTTTGATTTCAGCTCGATTATCAGCTTGTTTTGATTAATTTTTCCATACAAAACTAAAATCATGTCGAAAGTTGATTTAAATCAAATCCATTCTAAATCACGTTAAGCACCCCTGAATATTTGGTTTTCGAAAAAAAATACAGCCCTACTTCAAAAGTGACATTTAGTAAATCAAATATTTTGTTTTGAATTCAAATAAAAAGATGGCTATTGCAAAATTTCAATAAAATTTTGAATCATACAAAAATTTTTTATTTAGATGGAGGTTTGGACTCAAAAAAAAGTAAAAACAAACAGACAAATCTTTTTGGATATCTTTAATGTAGCTGAAATTAAAATTTTTTTCACAGATTTGGAATATGTGTAAATACATTTCAAACTTAATCATGTTAATGATAATGTGAACAGTTTTTTGAAATCTTTAATTTTAGGTGATTTCGAGCTTGATTTCATCGTAATATGAACGTAGTATTAAAAACGATATTTGGAAAAATGAGCAGTTACCCAAAATGAAAATTTTATGTTTTTACAACCGTCGTAGGTGATGCATGTTACTGCAAGAAAATGGTTTTGCCACCAAGTGCTCGATAAAATCAAGATATGATAACTCTCGAAGAATTCAAATTCATTTTTAATTTTTGCTAATTCATGTATCATTTAACAAAATTTTTTTGCATACGAACCATTAGATCGATCGTTAACTGAAATAAAATTTTACCTGTTCTACTTGTGTATGAAATTTCATATGAGTCATCAAAGCAGCTTCATATTTAAATTTTTTTTCACAGTGTGCACATGGAAACAAGATTTTGCGTGTATGTTTCATAATATGCTGATCGTAGCTGCTTTTCGTTTTCAAGTCCTTGCTACAGAATTGGCATAAAAACTATATGTAAAATTAAAAAAAATAAAGATCACGTTTAATGCATTTAGAAATTGATTTTGTTTGAAAGACGTTGCAGGCAATTTAACCTTACCTTTATTCTTTCCGGATCATGAGTTAGTTTGTGGGTTTTCAAATATCGTAAAGCCACAAACTTTTTACTACATTCTAAACATTCATATGGTTTCTCATCCGAATGACTTGTCATATGACGCTTTAATTGACAGTTGAACTCAAATTTTTTATTACAAATTTTACATTCGTTACGTTTGTCTGATGACTATGAAAAAATAAAAATTATTATTAGTAGTAATTAGGTATTATACTCTTAAATCTAATTTAAGTTATTGAAATTACATTTATAAGATTTTTATAATCAACAACTCATTTATATTAGGCCCATAGAATTACGGATTGTACGTGTTGTTGTCGGTTACAGGTCGGAATTCTTTTTAATCTCTAGGGGTGGGTACTCACATAATGGACCCGCCGAGTACACTCTCTCGGGGACTGGAGTTATTCAACAAATTCGGTTGGAAATTTTTTTTGCTTTCTTGTAAGCAATATAACTCGTAAATGGCGCACTTTAGGATACCGGTGCCATGGAACGTTGTTGTTCCTAAAATGTTTTTCTATAACATAAAATAAAAAAAACAACAATAAAAAATTATTTTGTTGCAAATTTTTGCAGAAAACTGCGAAAAAATGTCTTAAAAACGATATTTTTCAGTTTAATTTAGTTACTTGCAAATAATTGTTTATAATATAATTGACCCCTCTATCTTGTAGCTGAAACTTCAAAATATAAGCTTTGGAACGTTTTATTCGGCGGCTTAATAGTTTTTGCACAATTTTATTTCGTACATAATGTCTGAAAAAAAGGTGTTAACTTTGGGCAGGTCGCAAGGTCTTAGTTTTTATCTGATCGCAATCTGCTTGAGGGCAGTCAAAAAGGTGAAATGTCAACTTTGAAATGTCAAAAAACGACGAAAATTCCTTAGTTGCAAAATTAAATTTCTCAACGAATCTTCAAGTTAACGAGATGCGATTTTAAAATTTGCAAAGTGCTTATAAACCGAAGGTTTCAAAAAATAGACTGCTCTAACATGATCTGGGACCAAGCAATTCTATTAGAACGGATACAACCCATTATATGAACCCTCAAGAAGGTCTCTGATCTCAAAGTTAGATCGGGTTCTATTCTCCATCGTCTGTCTTAAGTGGACCAAAAATGAAGCGTAGGACCTTACGCTCAAATACAGATAAATGCGATTCGTCATTTTGTGTAAGGGTCCACGTTTGTGACCCAATCACATCACAACCGGTCTAATCAATGTCTGTATAACTTGAGTTTGGTGTTAGTTAATACATACGGTGATCCAAGGGAGGTTTAATTGAGTAGAAAGTTCGATTACCTGCAGCGATTCGAGCTTTTATATCTGTAAGTATGCTGTTGTTTGAGTCAAGCATTGATCCCAAATATTTAAAAGATTCAACTCCCTCATTCGTTCATCGCCGCACATCAAATCTTTCTTCTCAGCCTCTCTTGAAACATTCATATGTTTGGTTTTATTGTAGTTAATTTGCAGACCAATTTTTCTAGCACCACTTTCAAGCGACTTGAATGTTTTACTCATAACAGCTTCACTTCGGCCGAAGATGACAATATTATCAGCGTTTACGATCATCTGTACTGAGCTGAGTTTATTGACAAGATATTGTTGTTAGTCGGTAGTTTCTTTTGACGGCACACAAATTCCAAGGCTAGATTAAAGAGTATAGGAGAGATAGCATCACTTTGTCTTAATCCGGAGTCGACTTTAAAAATTTTTAATTTTTCGTTCTCTACTCGTACACAGTATTGAGAGTTCTGTACTGTCATTTTGCATAGTGATACCAGTTTACCAGGGATTCCCATTGACACCAGAGCAGACCATAGAGTCTGTCGTTCGAGAGTCGTAGGCCTGCCTGAAATGTTATATCATCGATACCAGGTGCTTTATTGCGTTTTAATTTTGACAGTGCCGCTTCGAATTCCTCTTTGGTTGGTTCGTCTACATGTACCTTTGACGCACGAATAAGCTTTGCTCGTCGCCCGACTTGTTGCTGGTCACTTAAGTTGAGAAGATTCTCAAAATAAGCGGCCCAAGTATCTAAAATATTAAGGTCTACTTGAAGCTCCCCATCTTCGTTTTGAATGGCAGTCGATTTAGATTGAGGGCCTTTCTTTAAGGTTTTAACCTGTTGAAAGAAGTTACGCGATTGACGTTCCTTATTGAAGCTTTCAAACTCCTCACACTGTCTCTTCCACCATTTTCTCTTGGTTCGTCTACATAGCGAACGTTGTAACGGCTTGTCTTGCCAGTTTATAGTTCTCCTTCGTGGAGCTGGTGTTGTGTCTTTGTAGACATTACAGATAGCAATCTCTTTTGTATTGAAGAGAGTTTTGATATCTCTCTTCCGTTTCAGCATTCTTTAATGATGAGATGTTAAACCGTTTCCGTTGTTTGAATTTTGGAATGCCTGGATTTGGAAAGTGGAACCTTATCGTAGTACATACAAGGAAGTGGTCACTTCCAATATATGCACCTCTAAAGGATCGCACATCCAGAACGCTCGGAAAGAAACGTGCTGTTACAAGCACGTGATCAATTTGATTTCGAGTGTTTCCATTCGGTGTGACCCAAGTCTGCTTATGAATCGATCGATGCGGAAAGAACGTACTGGCAATTTTCAAATTATTTAATAATGCAAACTCAGTCATTTTCTCACCATTATTATTCGAATTTTAAATGCAGACTGTTGGGACCCACCACATTTCCATAAGAGATATCTCTTCCAACCTGTCCATTAAAGTCACCAAGAACCATAATGAAGTCGCGTGTTGTTGTTTGTTTCATAACCTCTTCCAGTGCTATGTAGAAATTATCCTTCTCGCCGACGGCCTTAGCTTCAGTAGGTGAAACCACGGCAATAAGAGAAATATTGTTATATGCACCGCGTACTCGTAGGTAGCAGATCCTCTCACTGACCGGGATGAATTTCATAACGGCTTCTTGTATGCGTGCACCAACAAGAAAAGCCAGTTCCAAATTCTCTTCGAGTAGGATGACCACTACAGTATAGAGAGTGACTATCCATATCTTGTTTTCCGATTATCGGGTGTCTAATTTCTTGCAGAGCAATAATGTCCATCCTATACCTCAGCCTCTGTTTCTAGACTTATAAGAGCATCAGGAGCGCTCAGGCTGCGCACGTTCCACGTTCTGATTCGGTAGTCTGGTCCTTTTGCACGTCGAGGTAAAAATCTATTTTGAAATCCGGGTCTGTTACTCTCTTTCTGATTTACAAATTTAACAAAATTTTTTTCCCGGGGTTAGGGTGTTAATCTTAGGCCCAACCCAAATTGTCGTGAGTGGGTTCGTTCTGCATCTTAAGGTTACCAGAAACAACTTTTTTACACGAGCCGCTTGATCCAAGACAGACTCAGACTCCAAGCCGCCCCTGACATTGAGAACAGACGCTTGAGTCGCATTGGTTTTAAGGCGCCAATTTGACGAGATGTAGCGTCATTGGATAAACAATTTAAGCCCGTTCGCTACCCACTAAAATTTAATTTTGTATTATTAAAAATTATAAGAATTAAATTTTACAAAATTATTTTTTTGTTACTCAAGGTGTTGATCGTTTTTTTTCAGAGTGCTAAATTTTTTTTTGGTTTTTGTTAATTAGTTAATGTAAGCTTGCCAGGACTCGCCCGGCTTTTGTTGGTAAAACTTGGCTGAAAAATCGCCCGGTTCGGACCACCGGATTTCTAAACAAAAACCGGAAATCGCCCGGATTTTTCCAACATATGTTCATTGAAAAAAAAATATATATATAATATTAATTCGTTTATTGATGAATTATAAAAAATGTGGACTGTATTTTACTGATTATTTTCGATTTTATTTTTAAAAATTTTATAACAATGGATTTATAATTAGAGAACAAAATTACTCTAGCGCCGACTGGTAATAGTTAAGAACAAGAGAGTAAAAAAACCATGGCGAACTAAAATTATTGTTGCTATATTCACACTATTAATTTTTAAGGTTTGCCACATGGAAATATTCTAATTTCTATTAAATTTCAAATTGAATTAAATTTGCAAAATTTCTATTAAGCAAAATTTCTATTCATTCCGGGCCCCCTGAAATATCAATTTCTGAATCATAGCAACTAATTATTCCTAGATATATAAAGATATTTACATATAATGTTTTCATATTATATAAAAAATATGTATAGTAGAATTTTTTTGCCAGCGAATTTCTGACAGCTAGGACGCAGCAAGAGATAAAAGATGAGACAAAAAGTAAAACAGAGATGTATTATTTATTTTGGGATAAATTTGTTTTCAAAACAATTATATTAGTTAAATTTCTACTTCTAGTTCGTACCATTTGTTTGTTGTGATATTTGTTTCCATAGGCGTCGTTATTTTTATTATATTTATTTTTAATTATCAAAATTTTGTTGCATTGCCTACAAAATCATTAATATTTTTACTAGTTTTTGGTTTTCTATTATAATTGTTTGAATTTCAATAGTAATATATTAATTTTTATGAGTTTTTTTTGTCCATTTCGATGGGACCCCAATAGTTTTTTTTAATATTTTAATCGAGACACTGAATGTGCAAACAATATGCGCATGTGCATGCGCATGTGCAAACAACATGCGCATAACAAACAAATTTTGTGTTCGCTGGCAAAAAAATTCTACTATAACTTAAATTAATTAAAATTATGAACACACTAAATTTAGTTACATTGGATGCTATACAAACCAAACACTAAAATTATATTGCAAAACAATTGTAAGGTTCTAATTGTTTAGAATTGATTTATATTTTATTTCTAAACGTCAAACTCTTAAAACTATGAATTCATTTGTTTTTTTTTTTTTGTAATATTTAAACAAATTAAATTCTATTATTAATGCATCGATAGTATGTGTCTTTTAGATAAAATGGTTTTAGTGATATTTAAATGTGATTTTCCGTTGATTCGATTTCTGTGTGTGGTTCAAGTGGTAATAGTGCAACACGAGTAATCGCTCTTTTGAACTCCCCAAATTGTGTTTTAATGGTAACCACGCGAATTAGTTTATCCTTACCGGGGTGTAAAGTGATAACACGACCCATCACCCATTTCATTGGTGGAACATTGTCCTCTCTCAATAATACAAACGATCCTATTTGTATGTTGGTAGAAATTTTATTCCATTTTTGACGATGCTGTAGTTCGGTCAAATACTCTTGAGACCATCGTTGCCAAAATTGCTGCATAGCATATTGAAGTCTTTGAAATCTGGAAAGACGATTATAATTCAGGTGAAGAAGAGATGGCTCTGGCATACTGGTAAGCGGTTTGCCTATGATAAAATGACCAGGAGTTAGAACGGATAGATCGTTTGGGTCGTTTGACATCGGCGCAAGAGGTCTTGAGTTGAGACAGGCTTCAATTTCAATTATTAATGTATTTAAATCATCAGCTGTGCATTGAATGTGACCTAGTACACGTCGTAAATGATATTTAAAACTTTTGACAGCTGACTCCCATAAGCCTCCGAAATGGGGTGATCGTGCAGGTATGGTTTGCCATTGAATGCCATGTTCGGTGCAAAATTTGAAAATTTTGTGTTTGTGAAGCTCTGTATTAAATAAATGTTGCAAATCCTTCAATTCTGATTTGGCGTCGATAAAATTTGTTGCATTATCAGTGTATATGTTGCAACTGCGCCCTCGTCTTGAAATAAAACGTCGCAGCGATGCAATGAATTCGTTCGTAGTTAGGTCGTACACTAATTCTAAATGTACTGCCTTTGTACAGAAGCATATGAATAGTGCGACGTATACTTTTGATGTTGTGTTTGAACGAATTTTATTTTTCACAATGAATGGACCGCAGAAATCTATGCTGACATTTTCAAATGGTCGGTACTGTTGAACTCGTTTTTTCCGGAAGTTGACCCATGAGTTGTTCAATGGATGACGGTTTAATTCGAGAACATCGAATACAGCTGTGTACTATGTTATTGCATAGGCTTTTGCCCTTTATTATCCAAAACCGTTGGCGAACAGCATTGAGCAAAGCTTGTGGCCCTGTGTGCAAATGTTTTCTGTGTAAATGTGTTACCAGCATATTTGAAAACTGGAGTTTGTATGGTAGCAATATGGGATGACGTTGATTGTAGGCCAGTTGAGAATTATGTAACCGACCGCCAACGCGTATAATGTTTAAATCATCTAAAAACGGACTAAGACGAAAAAATTTACTTTGTGATGACACAGTTTTAGTTGTTGACAAAGTTTTGATGTCACTTGAAAATACTTCCGCTTGTACCATCTTGATAATGACGTTGAGAGCATTGTCTAATTCTATACACGTAATTGAATCTGTGATTCTATTTATCTTTGATAATCGTGTATTGTTAGCGAAGCGCAGACATAATGATGCTATTCGTAGAAGTTTAGTGTAATCGGAGTATCGGTTAATAATGTAGTTTTGTTTCGGTATCTTGTCAACTTCCAATAGATTTATAGATGGTTTAATTTCTGGATCATTTATATCGCTGAAATCCAAATCAATTGAAGATTCCGTTTTATTTTCAGTTAGAAATGCAGGTCCTTGCCACCAAAGTGATGTCGATTGTAAATGAGATGGCATAATACCTCGAGAGACGATATCGGCTGGATTCAAATCCGTAGAAATATGTGACCAATTTTCAGATGTAGTTAACTCCTGAATTTGAGCAATTCTGTTGGCAACGAAAGTTGGATATCTTGCTGGTGACGATCTTATCCTGAACAGTGTAATTTCGGAGTCTGTCCAGAATGTGACCTTTTGAAAGTTGATCTTTAGTGATTTTTGAAGCTTCGTGTATAATTGAGACAGAAGTAATGATGCACACAATTCAAGGCGTGGTATCGTTTGTCGTTTCATTGGAGCTACTCGCGATTTTGCACAGAGTAGTCGTGAATATTTTTTCCCATCCTTATCTGTAGTTACCACGTATATACAGCAACCATATGCACGTTCTGAAGCGTCTCCAAAGCAGTGCAATTCGATTACTTTTACATGTTGAGTCGGAATGACACATCGAGGTACAAAGAGCATTTTTAAAGTAATTAATTCCTGGTGAAATGTTGTCCATTCTTTTAGTAGAGATGTAGGTACATCACTATCCCACGTTATGTTTAGTGACCACAATCGTTGCATTAATAATTTCGCAGTTAAAATAACGGGTGCGAACAGACCGAGTGGATCGAATAATTGCGTTATTTGTGATAATATAGAACGCTTAGTATAAGATGGTGTAGACGAGTTATTATATTTTTCTAACGACATTTGAAAAGTGTCATTATTGGAGTCCCAAAGCATTCCAAGAGCAGTTGAAGTATTTTGCTGCTCGTTTGGGACGACACGTTTGTCACTTGAACACCATTTCCTTAAATCGAGACCAGCTTGTGCTAGGATTGCAGTTAATTCGGATTTTAGAGTAATTGCAGACTCAATTGTGTTTGCTCCAGATACTAAATCGTCAACATAAAAGTCTCGGACCAGTACTTCAGAGGCTATTGGAAATCTGTCTTTTTGGTCGACTGCAATCTGTTTTAAGGTGCGAATGGCTAAATATGGACTACTGTTAAGGCCATATGTTACGGTGTTCAACTGGTATGATCGAAGGGGTTCTTCCTTAGAAGCTCGCCAAAGAATCTGTTGAAGATGACGTTGGCTTTTATGAACGTTTATTTGGCGATACATCTTGGCGATGTCTGCCGATAGGGCAATAAAATGTTTTCGAAAACGCAAAAGTAACGCAAATAAATCGTCTTGGATTGTTGGTCCTGTCATAAGGACGTCATTAAGAGACAATCCGGACGTGGTTTTGGCAGAGCCATTAAACACAACGCGTAACCTGGTTGTACTTGAATTTTCTTTCATAACCGAATGATGAGGCATATAGTACGAGTTTTTAGATTGATCATGAATTGGAGACATATGATTTAACGAAATAAATTCATTCATGAAAGCAATATACATTGATGTAATATTTGGATTTTTATCTAAGCGACGTTCTAGATTATAGAACTGTTGTGTTGCCATTTGTTTTGAGTCACCTAGATTTTCGACTTCTGGCTTAGTTGGTAGAGCTACACTGTAGCGACCAGAGGAGTCTCTTTTGACTTGAACTGCATATATTTTTTCGCATGTTTTTTCCTCCAAGGAAAATGTGTTTGTGTTATGGATTTGTTCGGTATCGAAGAACTTTTGGAATTGCATGTGTAACTGATCACAACATAGCAAAGAAAAGGAAGCATTTTCGTGAAATGACAATGGAATCGGACCCATTATGATCCATCCAAATTGATACTGTTGCAATGGTGGGAGTTCATCAACGAGTTTAGCTTGTTTGCCAAAAACAATATCAGAATAGTATTGAGCTCCAATTAACAGATCAATTTTGTTTGGAATAAAAAATGATGGATCTGCTAGTTCGAATGCCGACGGTAAAGAATTTCGATCAAAGATGAATCTTTGTAATGGTTGATTGTCCGTTATTTTTGGAACAATTAGTACATCAAGATCCGTTCGGTAGTTGTTGATTCTGGATTCCAATATAAGAGACGTTTTATGTCTAATGTGTTTCGTTATCTGATTTATACCGGTAATTGGAAAATTTATTTGAGTCCTAGGTAGCTGTAGTGTATTGCACAAATTCTCTGTTATGAAATTTGATTGTGAGCCTGTATCCAGCAATACACGGATTGGGAATACAGGATACAGGAATTTTAGTGCCATTAATACACAGTATATTCACAACGGCAGTAGCCAAAAGGACTCGTTGGATTTTTAAATTTGACGGTTTTGAAACGCTGGACAGTGTTGTTGATGTAGATGGTTCTGAAGCAGGTAGTCGATCAGAATTAACTTGCACAGTTGATAGTTCTGTATTTGTACAACTTTGCTGAGTCAGTGATTGTCGTGGATAATTTGAATTATATGATTTATAATTTTTTAAATGTAGTAGCGTATGATGGCGCTGCTGACATCGACGACACCGACCTTTAGATGGACATAACGAATCAGGATGTGAGAAAGACAATTTCTACATAGATTTTGATTTGTAATTGAATCAAATCGTTCTTGTTCTGACATACCCATAAATTTATCACACTAAAATATGGAATGTAACCCAGAGCAAAATTGACACTTAAATTCAATTGAGGCAGTTACAGCCGTGCCTGATTTTTCGACAAAGGGTTTTTTATATTGGTGTTGACGGCTATTTTTAAATTGATTCAGTTGTGAACTAGCCATTGTAGATTGCTTACTTGCAATTGAGCTAGTTGTAGCTTCTAAAACACGGACACGTTGTTGTAAAAGTTTTGTAAACTCCGTTAGAGTCATTGGGTCGTCTGCTGTTGCGGTTTTTGTTTCAACCAAATTACGTGAAATTGCATCTAATTTCTCAGTAAGATGGTGAATAAGCAAGAGATCCCAATGTTCGACAAGTATATCAAGCCTTTTGAGGGCATCAAGATGTTTACTATACTTATCAATAAAACTCTGAACGGACTGAGCGGAATTTTCAGAAACTCGTCTAATTTCGTAGACTTGCTTTACGTGTTCTTTTTTAATGAGCGTTTCATTATTGTAACTATTACATAGATTTTTCCATACCACGTCGTAGTTTTCGGGTGTTAGAGGTAAACCATCAACGTATTTATACGCTGTCCCATCCTTAAGACAACCTTTTAGATAATGAAATTTAAGAACCTCTGATATGGTATGATTTTGATGAATCAGTTGTTCGTACATGTCCCTAAAGTTGATCCATGATATCAATGAGCCGTTAAACCGTGGTAAAGGTATTTCGGGTAAGGGAATATCTACTACTCTCATATTAGGTCTGTCTTTATACTCGGTGGGTGGATTTTTTATAATAACGTTGGCACTAGAAATGCTTTGAGCATGAATCAATGTCAAGAGTTTTGATTCGATGATGCCATATTGGTCATCGAATTTATTTCTATCATCACTCTTGAATTCTTCAGGTTTCAGTTCTTCATATTTCGATTGACAAATATCAAATTTAGTATAATTTAATTTTAATCTGTCTAACAATGATTGGAGTTCCCCTATATTCGCGCCTTGTGCGTTTTCAATCTGATCGTTGAAATAAATTAATCTTGTTTTAATAGAATCTAGTTGTTGCACAACAAAATCAATTTTTCCTTCGTTTTCGGACATTTTTAATTAAAAATTATTGAAAGGTGATACGCAATAGATGAAACAAAATAGCAGAACAGAGAAATGCAACCAAACACTTTAGATAAAATGTTTTTAGATTAAAAAATATTACTTGAATTGAATTTAAAATATTGCTGAAACACTAAAGTTTACTATTATTTATTTATTTATATTGTAAGAATAAATACCATTTCCTTAGTTTATTTTGAGCACATGTCCATTTCCACATGTGATCCAAAATTTAATTTATTTTAGTTGAATCCGATCGACTGGACCAAAAAATGTTGATGAATTATAAAAAATGTGGACTGTATTTTACTGATTATTTTCGATTTTATTTTAAAAAATTTTATAACAATGGATTTATAATTAGAGAACAAAATTACTCTAGCGCCGACTGGTAATAGTTAAGAACAAGAGAGTAAAAAAACCATGGCGAACTAAAATTATTGTTGCTATATTCACACTATTAATTTTTAAGGTTTGCCACATGGAAATATTCTAATTGAGCAAAAATTCTATTAAGCAAAATTCCTATTCATCGTTTTATTGTCAAAATTTCAATAATCTGTATCTTTCTTATTCAAATATGTTTCACATGTTAAATCGTGCTATTTTCAATGTTTCATATGAAAATATATAAACAATTGACATCATTTCAACGTTTTATAATTTATATATTGTGCTCTCGTTCGTTCAATCGTATGCTGCAAATCGTGGAGTTTGGTTTAGTTATCCCAGCGGCCAATACGACAACTGAGCGCGTATTTTCTCACATCAATGACATTTGGACAAAAGAAAAAGGCAAATTGACACTGAAAAACGTTCGGGCACAATTGATGGTAAAATTCAACTGGAAGGAGACATGTCCAGAGTTTTATACAAAAATAAAAGAAGATGCTGGTTTTCTCCAAAAAGTTGCTGGAAGTGAAAAATACAAAATGAGAGCTGATAGTTTGTTTGGTACTCAAGAGAGTGGACAGTCATCGACTTTGATGGAGATTGATTGAATACAATGTTGACAATTTAAGCATAGAACTCTTTCTGTAATAAACAGAATTAAAAATATTATTAACAAAATATATTTCAACATTTCAAAGCAATAAAGAGTTTTGAAAGGTTATTTATGAAAAAACATATTCTTTTTGTTTTCTTTTTTCTGTGCGATTTTTAAAATTTTTGTATTTCGCCCGGCTTTTCAAATGGAAATTTTGACACTTGTCGCCCGGCTTTTGCCCGGATTTATAAAAAAACCGCCCGGATTTTCCGGTCCGGAATACCTCCAAAAAAAATCTGGCAAGCTTAAGTTAATGCGTATTGGCTGGTCAAGCAACTAATAGAAACTCTTACCTTTAATCCAGTTTTTCTGTGTCTTTTAATGTGTAAAGCCCACTGATTCCTACATTTGAATATTTTTTTACATTTTAAACATTTATATAGGTTTTTATCCATATGAGCTTTCATATGCATTTTCAAGGCAATTTTATCCGTAAATTTTTCCTTGCATGTCATGCAACCATGCATTTCTACAACAAGTTTAGATTTTAGTTCTATTTCCTAGGGATAAACGTAAAAAAATATTTTTATTATCTGAACAAAATCTAGCAAATTTTAGTTTGATCATTAGTAAAATTATCTTATTTACCTGATCTAGAAATTACAACGAAATTTACTTACACTTTTAATACTGATCTCATCATGCTCCAATTTATTTTGTACAGCATTATAAGAAGGAGTTATAGTTTCCTCACTCTCGGTTTCATTTATTTCTTTTTTAATTTTATCCATTGATGACTAAAATTGAATCAATATTGTTAGTCTCAATTTATTTCTATAATTACGGTGAAATATATACTTCTTGCAAATTTTCCGGTTCTAATTTAATGTTTATTTCATCTCTAATTACTAATCTATCCATTTTAATTTATAAATTTAAATATTTTTTTAAACAAATTATTGTCACAAGTAACAACTGTTATGTAAACAAACAAAAGTGACAACTGACCACAACTGACCACCGTTCACTGCACAAAACGATTAGCTCCATAAAATAAAATGTTGAGAAATTAAACTTTTTTCAAAGGTCAAATAAATTTCGTTATTTAGTAGTGTTAATCTTTAACATAACAAATCATAATTTATTTAATTTTGGTTACTAAGTATATCAATTAGCTATTATAATAGTAATTTAATTAGTATAATAGATATTATTAGTTTTTAATGTCAGGTTTTTAATAGTCATTTTTTAATGGTCAGACAAATTTTGACTTTTAATGGTGTTTATCTTAATTATTCAGGAAAGTTGTTTTTAACATAGAAAGTTATGACTATAGCAAGTACTTTGACATTTAAATTTAAAATTATCCAAAAAGTGGAGTTATCGCTTTGTGCAGGGGTGCGTTTCGAAATTAACCACGGTTAACCATGGTGGTTATTTTGTAGCGTTATCTCACTAGGTGAGATAAATAGTGAGATAAAAAAATTATGTTTAAATGATTTCTTTTATCTAATATAATCGATCAAAGACAAATATTTTATCTCACTTTTTATCTCGCCTAGTGAGATAACGCTACAAAATAACCACCCTTAAGGTAATAATGTCATTAATGTCATAGTCAAAATAGTGACGTCAAATATTAAATTCAAATTACCATAGTAAAGCTGTCGAAGTTAAATTGTAAAAGACCGCTAAAAATTCAAAATTAATAAAAAATAATATTCTAATTACGATATATAAAACTAAAAATGTAGTGTATGCTTTTTATTTCTATAATTTATTTTTCAGTCTTCAGTGTCAAATAAAAATAATAAAAATAACACATTTCACTAAAAATTATTAAATACTTAGTAAATAGTATTTAAATGTACGATATATTCACAAAACAATATAATTTCTAACTTTTTTTCCACAACAATTAAAATTTTCTTATATTGTTATATAAATCGGTTGACATGTCGTTTTAAATATTTATATGTTTTGACATTAAAACCTCAACAAACTCTACTCTAGACTTGAGTAACAAAGTTAAAGTGGTGACGTCACAATTTACTATGACAACTAATTTTTATAGTTTTGGAACGATAGTACATCTGTCATCCAGCAAATTTTTTATTTTGCGGTTAATCAATGGAACGACATTTGGTAGAAAAAAGTTAACCGCGGTTAACCATAGTTAATTTCGAAACGTACCCCAGTGAACGGCACAACTGACATACGTGGTTATAGAAATCGTTTTTTGGAAAAAACCTATAACGATAAGTTTTTGACAAAACGCAACCAATTATTCACAAAGATAATATTTTAAATACTGTTTAAACGTTAATATTTTGTCAAAAATGAGCTGTCAATTGATATTATTAAATATTATTTTAAAATGTGGGTTTGTATACGTTTATAGATGTGTGTTTTTTATCGTTTATAATAAGCAACAGTCGTTCGAGATATGCGATGTCAATTTATAAAATCCGTTGTACCAAAAACCGTTAAAAATGCTGCTTCGATAAAATGGCACGTATTGTATAATACTTTGAGATCTTATATCCACACAACTTACACAAATTGCTGTTTTTATATTAATTGCGGCAAGTGTTGCGTACACAAATGCTGTTCTTAAAATCACAATTTGTGTACTTTGTTCAACACAAATTACATAAAAATATTTCTTGTGGCAGAAAAAAAATTATTTGTGCAGGTTTGTTTTGACGTTTGTAATGTCAAAATAAATAAGTTATTTAGGTTATGTAAACAAAAACAAATTAAAATTGGTGCTAAATATTGATAATTTATTTATAATTCAGAGCTAATATAATTTTTTTAACAATTTCGATATATTTTGAGTAAGTTAATTTGAAATTAGTTTAAATTTATTCAATTTTTGTACATGTACAATGTGTCAAATTTGATTTGAAGTTTTGCTTGCACAAATGCTGTTTTTATAACCCTTCCACAAATTGCACAAATTTTAAAATTGACAGACACAAATTGTGTTTTGCCTTGCACAAATTGTGTAAGCTGTGTGGATATAAGATCACAAGGATATATAACACATCACGGTAAATACAGATTTATTGGTTCTATGATAAAATATCACACGAAAAAATCCCACACGAAAGAATATCACGTCAAAAATATCACAGCGAAAAAATCACACTATACGAAAATATCACATCACGAAAATATCACATCTCGAAAATATCACATCCTAAAATCACACGCGAAAAAATATCACATCCTAAAATCACACGCGAAAAAATATCACATTCTAAAATCACACGCGAACAAATATCACATCCTAAAATCACAAGCGTAAAAATATCACATCCTAAAATTACACGCAAAAAAATATTATGGAAAAAATTTTATTAAAAACATAAAAAAACAGAAATATTACAATTTTTGAGTATTGCAGAAATGCGTAGTTTAGATCTCTAGCTTTGGAGATATAACTACGGCAGAGGAATAGCAAATATTTTTACAAATTATAAAGTCGTGATCGAAGAATTAAAATGTTAAGGAGAATTGCTCATGTATGGTGCATATCAAAATAATAAAAATACATAATTGTGAAAAAATGCAATTAATTTATTTTAGGATTCCTTTAATACTGCGTGTCTGTCTGTTACCGTTCGGTATCTTGTAAACTATAAATCTTTTCGATCTAAAATTTGAGATGAGTATTGCTTAAATCATTTGGGATCCAAAATAAATTAAGTGGGAATCATTTGTTTGATAGGATAGGGCTATGACGTGAAATTGTTCAAAACGTTTTTACTAAGTCAAATATGGTTTCATATGAAAGATTGTGTCTCAAATCTCAATGGTCGTTACAATTGTTAGCATAGAATTCGTTTAAATTTACAATAAAATGTTATTCATTATATGTTTTTGCGTGTGATTTTAGGCCTGTAGTGTGATTTTAGGCCATATTTTTACGCCTGTGATTTTAGGATGCGCTTTTTTTCGCGTGCGATTTTAAGTTAGTTTCCACTGAGATCTAGTAGATCTACTCTCCACTGCACTGAATTCAAACAACAAACATTTGTTAATGTTTACTAACGATTGCTAACAATCTGTCTCTATCAACCAAACTACCTTTCTAAAAACAAATGCTTGATAACATATGTTGAAGTACCGAAAATGTTAAAATAAAAACTTTGACAGCTTTTATTTGCCAAACAAATTGATAAAATCATTATTAAAACCAAATACACAATTTTTTAATATTTTAACAAAATGTATTTTTTGTTTTATTCTAAATTTTCACTTAAAAACTAAAATCAAATTTAATTATCAATGACAGATCAATATATGACATATCTAGTTCCTAAATAATATGAAGTTGAGACAGATTTTTGTCTTCACTTCATATTATGAAGCACAAACATGCAAAAACATCATGTTTTCCATATTATTCGGTAAGCTAACAAATGTTAGCAAATTTTTGTTCGTGCTCATGTTTCGTGTCTCCACTAAACAAATCTATGTTTGCAAACGTTAAGGCTGAAATTCACATAAAACAGAAACAGAATTTCATACAAATTTTACAACAACAGAATTTTTTACTGTCAAATTTGTATGAAATTCTGTTTCTGTTGCATGTGAACGCCCGGTTTTAGCAAACGTTCAGCGCGGTTAAGCCGGGCATTCACATACAACGGAAACCGAAACTGAAACTGAAAATTTTCCGTTTCTGTTTCTGTTTCTAATTTGGTTGACGGTGGTGAATAATAAAACAGAAACGGAAACTGAATTTTGTTTGAGTTTGTGAATTTGTTATCCATTATGAATAATAAAATTGAAGAATAACAAAACAAATAATTTTTATTTATTAAACCTATTTATTAAATTCAAAATTCAAAGCTTTTGTTATCACAATTCAAAATAATAATTAATATTATGTGACAGTTTCGGTACTGAAACAATTCAATTTTAATTGTTTCCGTTTCAGACAAAACAGACGAATTTTACGTTTCTGTTTCTGTTTCTAAATTCGGTTTCTGTTTCCGTTGCTGTCAAATTTGTATGAAATTCGGTTTCCGTTTCTGTTTCCGTTGTATGTGAATGCCCGGCTTTAGTGGAGACGAGCCTCAAGAAAGCGATATTTTTACGCGTGTGATTTTAGGATGATATTTTTCTCGTGTGATTTTAGGATGTGATATTTTTTCGCGTGTGATTTTAGGATCTGATATTTTCTCGCGTGTGATTTTAGGATGTGTTATTTTCTCGCGTGTGATTTTGGGATGTGATATTTTCGTGATGTGATATTTTTGTGATGTGATATTTTCGTATAGTGTGATTTTCTCGGTGTGATATTTTCGACGTGATATTATTTCGTGTGGGAATTTTTCATGTGATATTTTATCACGACACCGTATTTCGGGTTATTATCCTTGACCTGATTAACGAAAACGTGCTTTCAATCCGTGTTTAAACGAATTTCGTTTCCTTTAAGGTTTGCTCTTGTAGCTCAAATAAAACTACCGTGGTATTATTTTAATTTCTTTTTTAATGAAAACTCAGTTAAAACAGGTTTTGAGCATTATATTGATTCCTTTGTCGTTTATACCGATCATGGTGTCATGCAGGGTGTCTATAGATTACCTAGTTCTAGATTCGTATTATGATAAACGTCACCAACCGGTGTTATGGTGTTCACCACTAATCTGTTGGTGGAGACTTGATCACATGTAACTGTTTGTATGTTGGTGGGTGAGTGGATGAAGTTCGTGGGCGATTATGCATGAATGAGTATGGTTATGTATGTATGGATATGAGTGTGTGTATATGAATATATGCATATGGATAAGTATGAGCATGAGTCAGAGGCGAATGTGCTAGATTAAATACGTTTCTTTACACGCATCAACATTGTTTACGGTTATCATAGGTCGTAACGACTACCTTCATTTTGATTTATTTCAGACGTCAAACTTGTTTATATTCGATTATTTCCAACACATCAAACCAAGACCTGCCGTTATTTGTGGATTCTGGTATTATAATTTAATTTAATTTTAAAAAAAAGGTGGTTAATAATAAGCGATGTTGAGAAGGTCGAATTTGCGTAAATAATTGATCGATGGTAATGTATTGCAGGCTCATCAATTAAAGAATATTCTAGTAAATCTAAAACCAACCAAAGTAGTATTGAATGAAATAAATTTAAATATGACTGAAACTTCATCCTCTTCTACAACAACTATTAATAATATAGCAAATAATTGTAGCAACTACTACTACAGCTATTAGTAGCTGTAGTAGTAGTTGCAATAATACCAATAATTTGAATCATTTAAGAAAATTACCCGACAATAATTCTCATATAGAGGCGGTGCGGTTTTCAAAATTGTTTTCTTATAACGATACATGCGTTCTAGCTTTTACCGATAATTTTATAATAATTTTCAATTCAGCTACATCATTAATAAGTTTATGGAATAATCAATTTAAAGATATTCAATCTATATTTATTCTAAATAATAACATATTAATTATATTAACCAAAATATTATAAATCATTTTCAATGAAACTGATTCAGTTGACTGAATTATTATACATTTATTTTTTACAATAATAATGATTATAATGAATCGTATAAAAAGAAAAAAAAATGTAGAATATTTTTTTTTCATAAAATTAGAGTACAAACCGATGATAAAAATAAATTGAGGGAGGTTTTAACAAAATTAAGTTATAACGAGGATAATGATTTAAATTTATTGCTAACTGAAATTGATTTAAATAGTAAAATTGAAACTAATAGTTTAGTGAACGATGATGGAATGGATGTTGTGAAAAATTTACATATCAAATTGAAGATAATCAAAATGATATCGTAGTTAAAACAAACAATTTATCACTGAAATATAATAATAAAATGTTATTTTTACTAAATAACGATGACGTAAATAATCATAAAATAACATTTAATAATGAAAATGAAGAAAAATTTTATGGAATTTATATGTGATTTGTAAATCAACAAAAATAAGTAATATACTTTTATATTTATTTTTATATATTTTTTTTGAACGTTATTCAATGATGTTGGATTCTTTCAGGTGTGTATGAATGTGGGGATGAATGTATGTGCGTGTGTGAGAGTGTGTGAGGTGCGATAGTGTGTGATCGTGTGCTGAAGTAGGTGTTTGGACGTGGTAATCGTGGTTCTTCGCATAAGCGGGTCGCCAGAGTCTGATTAGTTTACTTGTATTCCTCTCTTACATCCGTTATTATCTCAAGTTACGCGTACATGTCAGTTATTTGTGCTGAAGTAGCAGGTATTCATCTCTCGATCCCACTGGCTGCCGCCAGTAAGGGGCAAAAAAATAATCTCGCTAGGTATGCGACCTGCTATGCGACTTCGTTGATTTCCAACGAAGCAGCGCTTCATTACAAATTGCCGCCCAACGTGGGCTCCTCTAAGGGTCACTACAGCAATGTAGGGCTCTGGAGGAGTCCATCTATATTACAAAAATTAAAAAAAAAATTTTTAAAGTTTTTTCTTCAATTTTAAATTTATTTTTCCACCAAAACAATAGTTTAGACTCTGGCGACGTGGAAGCAATTCCAAGCCTCTGAGGAAATTGCACAACCAGCGCTTCATTAAACTGGCAAGTTAGTATTGAAGATATCATCCAATAGAGCAGCGTGCGACACTGTGTCGAATGCTTTTGGCAGGTCAAGTGCGACTAAAATTGTTCTAGCGCATGGTTGTTTTTGATTCAGACCATCACTGGTCTGGTTTTGTATTCTGTGTGGCACGGTGGTTGTACTGTGTGCTCGCCGGAAGCCATGTTGGTGTAGTGCCAAATTACAGGATCTTGTCAGCTGAGGGAGCAGAAGTGCTTCGATGAGTTTTGCGAACGATAAGGAATGGATATTGGTCTGTAGGACTCTCCCTTTTCTTCCGGTTTTCCTGGTTTCAAAATTTTCAAAATGGGGCTGATTCTGGCAGTTTTCCAGATATTTGGTATCTGTAGAGTATTTAGAGATGTATTAAGTATAGTAGTGAGGAAGTTCAAACCTTTGGGTCCGATGTGTTTGAGCATGATGGCTGAGATGCCGTCGGGTCCTATAGCTTTTAATGGCTAATTTTTCTTATTGCATTCTCCCCCTCTTCTTAGGAAATATAATATCCTCCAAGCTGTCAGTGTTAAGTTTGCGCATGTGTCTCAACACTGATCTGGTCTCTTTCTCGTGTTTACGCTGATTTTCTGTAAATTGAATGTTAAATTTGTTTGCGCATTTCCTGTGGTTTTCAATGGGGATATCGTCGAAGGAGATCATGCAATTATTTTGTGGTTGTCGAGGATGAGTTAGGCCCTTAATGACCTTCCAAAGAGTTTTACTAGTACCCAGGTTTGATTCTGTCACTAACTCTCTCCATTTGTTTCTTTTATGGTCCGTGACCAATTTGTTAATTTGCTTGTTCAGGTCCGGATTTCTGGAGTCGGCTGGATCTGCTTTAGGGATGTCATCTCTTTTATTAGAAAGCACACACGCTTCATGTGGAAAGTTTGGTTTTATTTTCGTCAAGTGGTATAAATTGCTTACTGAATTCAAGTTCGGTAAAATTTATAAAGTTTTCCCAGTCAGCTTTGTTAAAATTAATATATGTCTTCTTCTCGGAATTGATTTGATTTATGGAACGGCTTAAGGTGATTATGATCGGCACGTGGTCTGAACCCAATGCAATTTCAGTTCTCCATTCAGCAACTGGCATTAGTGACATACTGGCAAGGGAGATATCTGGAGAAAAGTATGAGTTGTTTGTTACCCTTGTCTGTTGTGGTTCGTTGAGGACTCCAAAATTGGAGCCGTCAATTTGATCAGCAATGCTTTCACCTCGTGGATCAGTGTTTAGATGTGAGTGCCATAGATCATGGTACGCGTTCACATCTCCGAGAATTAGACAGTCTTTGGTATGAAATAAATGTCCTATGGACGTTTCATAACCTATATCACAGTTGCTTACTGGTGGTATATAAATATTGACTAGTGTTATTTCCGTATTTCTGGATTTTATTATAATTCCTTGTTGTTCTTTGGTGGGGGTTTAATAGTTGATTCAAAAAAATACTTTAAATTCAATATAATGTTTAACACTTTGTTATATAATATTTAAGCAAATTCAATTTACATTAATTATAACTTTAAAAGAAAACTGGAAATTAATTATTTATTTTTAAAATTTATTTAATTATTTCAAATGAAATAAATGATTTCAAATATGGTCACGAGCACAAAAACTTAATATATGTTTCTTATATTAAATCAAAAAAACGAATAATAATTTTTCTTTCATCTCGTGAAAACGAAAAATATTGTTTTCTTTTCCCTTTCGCGTCGCAAAACAAAACGGAATTTTTTTGTTACGTTCATGGCAAAGTGCGTTCGTTATTATAATTATTCTAAACAAATTGTAATATAGTGCTGCCACAGTTCTAGATGTTTGTCAGTTCACGGTACTGCAGGTAGTGTGGTTGTACGGTAAATAATACTTTTGTGGATGATATAGGCAAGACCACCACCTTTGTCTTTCCCTCTATCCAGCCTTATAATTTTATAATCACTATACTATACTGGTAGTGTTCGGTTGTGCAATATCATAATAAATATCACGATATTTTACATCAAATTTTTTTCTTCTAACTTCACTTCATTGAATATTATGTCAAACCGGACCGAACAGTCAAAAGATAAAAAGATGGATTTATACGTCAACCTCTATAGGTCACTTTTATTTCAACTAATTTTAACACAAAAGATAAATTTAGCCCGAAAGCCACAAATCAATTTTATCAAGAATAGTTATCACAAGAATGTAAGCATAAACAAAACAAAACCAAAAGCGTTAATAACCAAAATAAGATATTTTTATTGTCACCTAAATTCAAAACATTTTAACATTTAAAACCAGCAAAAAATCTGATTTTTTTCGTGATAAATGGCTGCGTATAGTACTTCGAAAAATCATGATTTTTTTTAACGCGTTATCTCGACCGAACACTAGGAATATCACTATAATCTCGAACGACGGTTGCTTATAATAAACGATAAAAAAACACATCTCTAAACGTATAAAATCCCCCTTTCAAATGATATTTAATAATTTCGATTGACGGCTCATTTTTCACAAAATATTAACAACAATTATATAAACTTAAAAATTATTTGCATATAAAATATTAAATTTGAGAACAATTGGTTGCGTTTTGTCAACAACTTTCCAAAAAACGATTTCTAAAACCACGTATGTCAGTTGTCACTTTTGTTTGTTTTTATAACTGTTGTTATTTGTGACAGTGATTTCTTTAACAAACTATTTAAATTTATAAATTAAAATGGAAAAATTAGTAATTAGAGATGAAATAAACATTAAAATGGAACCGGAAAATTTGCAAGAAGTATATATTTCACCGTTATTATAGAAATAAATTGAAACTAACAATATTAATTCATTTTTAGTCATCAATAGATAAAATTAAAAAAGAAATAAATGAAACCGAGAGTGAGGAAACTATAACTCCTTATAATGCAGGGCAAAATAATTTGGAGCATGATGAGATCAGTATTAAAAGTGTAAGTAAATTTCGTTGTAATTTCTAGATCAGTTAAATATGATAGTTTTACTGACGATCAAACAAAAACTTGCTAGATTTGTTCACATAATAAAAATATTTTTTTTACTACTTGCATGAGAAATTTCAATTATTTACTCAAAAACCCAAGACAAAAGTTATTTTTCTCAGCTAAGGTTACTAATAATTATTCCCCACACCTAATAATAAGTATTTTAGCACCTTAGTAATAATATATGAAAAATATAATTTTTGTTCGTTTGTTACTAAGTTCATCTTTGAATTTTTTTTAGTTTCTTCCTAAAATAATAATAATATATTAAAAAATAATAAGCGTTTTGATTTTATTTTAATAATAATAAATAATGAATGAATGCAAAAATTTCTTTGCAACTATAGTTTAGTTTATTTGAAATTTTAATTGGTGTTAAACAGAATTCTGTTGAAATTTAGTTTAGTTGTGAGTTGTAGACTAAAAAAATTCTAAATTTGGCTCAACAATATTGAACAGATTTTCAATTCAATTCAATTCATGTCAAAAATAAATAAAAGCTATATTTTTTAATGCAAAGCATATGTGATTTTTATATAGTTTTAAGAAAATTCATTGAAAATAAATTTCTAACTAAGCAGCCCTGAATAATAAATATCCAATACGCAATCCAATGATATGATACACAATGTTTCACCAAATCAAAATTTTTATTTATTCACCATTTGCTTATTAATTGACATTTTATTTTGTGAATAATTAAGAGTTTTAGTGCATTTTTATATCAAGTAGTAAAAAAAATAGTATATAAACCTCGGTGAAGAAAATTTTCTCCATTTCGGTGCTTAATTCGCTCGAAACTTCGTTTCTCGCGAATTAATATCCACCTCAATGTAGAAAATTTGCTTTATCACCTCGGTATATAATGTACTATTCTTTACGTCCCTTGGAAATAGAACTAAAATCTGATCTTGGTGTAGAAGTGCATGGTTGTTTGACATGCAACGAAAAATTTACGGATAAAATTGCCTTGAAAATGCATATGAAAGCTCATAT
>CAVNZG010000844.1:0-22500 GCA_963693315.1 Diogma glabrata
TCTCTCTCTCTCTCTCTCTGTCTCTCTTTCTCTTCCTCTCTCTCTTTCTCTTCCTCTCGCTCTCTCTCTCTCGCTCTCTCTCTCCCTCTCTCTCTCTCTCTCTCTTTTTCTGATCAAATTTCATCATGACTTATGTTTGGTCTGACCATCCCTACACTTTATTCAAAATGTATATAACAAATTTCAACTTCCTTATTTCGGTATAGACCAAACATCCCCATATATCAAATTTATTCAAAATATTCATCAAAATGTAACAAATAAATATTTATATCGAAATCTAATTTTTTATTACATTGATTCTTAGTAGCGCCAACAATAATGTTATTTTTACAACAAATTTTATTACAATCCGAAAGGCGCCTTCCTAATCAAAAACAAAAATTTAATTTAAATTTACATTTATATGAACGAGTTTTATTTATATGGTTTTTCTCATTATTCCAATCGGATTTTCAAATTTTCACCATTATTTATCTGAAAAACAAAAAAAAGCTTGAAAACGTATAAAGAAAGTTTTGACATGAAAAACTTTTCATTTCATTTGTTTTATATGAAATTTTTATATTTGCGGGTAATTTTTTTGTTTTTTTTTCTGGATAGAAATCGATGAATTTTGAATAAAATTGATGAAAAATTTAACCTGTTTAGGTGATTAGATTTTGAATATTGTTTTGAGTACAGTGGTAAGGTTTTTCAATAATAGCAATCATAACAATCAATGAATCACTTATTATTTTCTTTTAACATATTTTCTAAAAGCTGTATTTTGCTTCAATTTTCGATTCGGATATAGTAGATTGGAAATATCGCAACTCGAGCGTTAACAAGAGTTAAGTGGTAGAGAATGTTCGGATTTCATATTATTATTATTTTTATTGTTTGTAATATCAAAAGTGGTTTCGTTTTTTCTTCCTCTGATTTGGGTATATAAAACAACATTTAAGGTATGGAAGGGATCGACTTCAAGTTTCGTATAACAAAGAAACTCACTCGTTCGCTTATTGTTTTCAGTAAAATCAAAAGTCAATTTGAAAATATGAAAAATAAAATATAAATTTGATATTCGAGTTGAATTTTGATGTATTAAATCGAAAATTTGAGATTCAATACAAAAAAAAATCTTGATTGAAATCTAATATTAAGATTTGTGTTGGTTGAGCTATTTTTGTTTGTTTGGTTAGAGATTAGAATTGATCCCCTAACTGATGGGTTAACAAATTGAATTATACAAATAGAACTCAAGTAAAATACAATTTATGTTCATATAGGTATCTAGAAAAGTTTATTGAGTTGGGGGCGTTTTTGAATCTGTTATAATAAAATTAGTTTTGAATTCATAGAATCATTTATGGGGTTGCTATTCTTTACCTCGAATGCAACGGTTTGCATTTTGTATCGAAATTAAATCGGCGGTCTGCCAAACACCTTTAATTTAGTTTGACTATTATTTTAAGTAATGGTTGAAAATGGGCGTATATTAATTAATTGATCATCGCAAATTGTAATAACTTCATTACAATTCTAAATTAGCCAATAAACCTTTTATAAAAAATTGTTTTTACAGTTTTAGTTTACAACCGTTATCAAAATTGCATAAATTATATATGTTTATATTATATTTTTAACATTCAACGATCAAGTTTTTAGATATAGTTGTAAAATCTTAAGTAAGGTAATTTAATCGATGTCGGTGAAAATCAAAATCAAAATAATAATCAAATTAGTGCAATTTCAAATTCCAATATTAGCCGATATTCTCAAATCCTTAAATTAAATTGTAATTCAATCTCTAACAATTGAACTAAATTTTAAATCCTATCCTGTTGATTCAATTAAACTTTGAAAATAATAAATCATAAAAAAAATGTATAAGAACAAAAAATTGTACGAAGTATGCAAATGAAAATTATTTTTGAAAATTTTTATAATAGAAATTAATAATTCAATTATAAGAGTTAAATTAAATTATCGTTCATTCTCCAACGATAATTCAATTATCGTGAAAAATTGAAATTTTGGTTATAAAAGGGATTTGGGTTGTGGATATTGAAATGTTGAAGTTCAGAACACAACAAACATGTAAAATGTTCTATCATTTATAAGGACGTGTTACGAAGTTTTTAGTAAAATTACAAACGGCTTAGTCGAAAGAAATCTACCTCTTGGCAGGGATGAACCCTCGACCTTGTGCGCCTCAATCCATCGCTCTATCCATAATTTTAGCGTTACGCCCAGATTATTATGATGACACGCTATTGCTTAGTTAAATGTTGAATAAAGCAAAACATATTTTTTAACCTACATATATACGCGACAATCCTTATGTGCATGGTGCACAACTTTATTTTAAGATAGCGGTCGTGAGTTTAAGTTGTAAAATGAAAATGTATGTGTGTGATTGCATTTGTAAATAATTTGTCTATTTATTCGCCTTATTTTTAATGCTACAATTTAAATGAAAAATTTTAAATATTTGTCTCACATATAAAAAATAATATTAGTTTTCCATAATTTTCTTAATATATAATTATAAAAAAATAAATTTAAATATCAGTAAACCGACGGGGAAAATAAAAAACTGAAAATATTAAATAAATATAATAATTTTTTTGAATCAAAAAAATTAATTTCTCAAAGTGCCCGTGTGTTTTTTGTGTTTTTTCATTACCTTCACAAAAAATTTCTTCCGCACATAATTTTAGATACAAATAAATTAAAATTCATCAATTTATTATTATGAAATTTTATATCATAAAAAGTTTTTTTTTTTATAAAAAGTGTTGTGTAGTAGGAATTACAAAATGTATCACAACAACACAAAGATACCTTTAAAGACCTAGGTCCCACAACAACATGCGCCTTGAGGTGCTGGTGAATGCTTTTTTTAAATCTTTGTGGATTGACTTCACTCGAGACTATTGATTCGGGCAAAGCATTCCATTTGTACAATGTACGCACAAAGAAATATTTTTGCATTTTGCTACTATGACAGTGAGTAATCTCGACACTTTGACTGGTTGCACAAACCGATTGACAAGTAAGGCGGGGAAAAGAATATGTCTGAGGCATTATGGATCTGATTTAATCTGAGCAATGCTAGTGACGATATTTATAAAAAACAACGAGATCAGCAACAGTGCGACGATGTTGTAGGGAATCAAGATTTAATGTTAAATTTCGATCATCAACAATTCGTATAGCCCGTTTTTGAACAGAGTCCAAAAGAGCTAGGATGGTAACAGATGCAGCGCCCCAAACTTGACAACAATGCTCCATACAGGGACGAATATAGGACTTATAAATGTGGCGTAATTGATACGGAGCAAAATATTTTTTACAGTTAGTCATTGGAAATTGTGACTCCCAATAAACAAATGCTTTCACATTCGTCTATTTGGTCGTCACACATATTAAGTGAAATATCGTTGGGAAATTCGGTCTTTGATCTGGAGACAATCAATAGCTGTGTTTTGGTGGAATTAAAATTGACCAAATTTTAGTCACCCCAATCGGTGAATTTTTTTAGCTACTCGTTTACATTTATGACAGCGTCTCTCCGGGTGGGATTTATTCGTTTGTGCATTTCACCCTTTGAAGAACGGGGGACGAATGACTTGTGCAGTGTACTATCATCTGCAAAGCTATTTATTGGGTTAATAGGAAACCAGTTATCTTATAAAATGTTAAACTACTTTTTCATTCTTTTTTTATTCTTTATTTAATGTTTATTATTCTTATCATTAAATAAATTTTGTTTCGCTTCGTTTTTTATTATTCGTTACACGTGTGGCTAACATTTGTGTGCATATATGTGCTAAGACGTTTTACGAAATGTACGGCATGCTACACATAATGTGCATGGCATGTATTATGTACCGTTTTGTGCACGAATATTTTTTAACTTATTCAGTCAAAGGTAGCACCGTAAATCTTAGTTATAGACTCCTAAGGGGTATCCCGCGCGTTTCGTTCCCTCCCCCGAACGAAACGGTTAAAAATTAACAATAGCAGTAATTAAAAAAAACTATATTATCGATAATAAACTACATTATCGATAACTACGTAAACAAATTAAAATTTTGTAACTGTGAGAAATGAGAAATTTCATTGACAATTTTTAAAATTATTCAAGTTTGTAATTTGTTTCTCATGTGGCGCTTTTGCGGTGAACATTGGAACAGAAAAATTGCCCAATACTCAGTGTTTGACATGCTACAGATCTACAGTTAAATTGTACAATTTAATTGATGAAAATAGTTTACGAAATATTGTGTAATAAGTGAAGAAATTGAAGAAATAGAACTAAACAATGTAAACTTAATAATTGTAGATTATTTAAATTAAACCATGCATACCTTAAACATTTTTGATTAATTTAACTTGATTTAAGTAAAATTAAATCTTTTCCGTTTCAACCAATTGATTATAATGATGATTCAATCTTGTAATTAATAACCTTACTATAAACACCATTTGCCAACATTGTACTATTTAATGTGTCAAGTATTCCTAAAATAATTAGAATGTTCTATGAAACTTTCTCTCTCTCTCTGGCGTTTACATCCCATGAAGGGATTTTGCCGTCTGTGCCACCAGCTTCCAATCATCTCGTTCCATGACCAGTTGACCCCAGTTTCGACATCCTATATCACGAAGGTCTTGGATGATGTCATCACGCCAGCGTTGTCTAGGTCTATGAAACTTTAGAAATTCTAAATATTTTTATAATACATATTACATATCTTGTGACTAATTGAAAATCAAAAAATTTGAAAACAAAAATTACAATTCAAATTTTTATTGAAGACAATTTATTTCCATTCAAAACCAAGCAAAAATATTGAGTAAAAAAATATTCATTACTTCTTAAAAAAATTAAAAAAATGGTACAACAATCAGCAACAGAAAATAGAAAAAATGAAAAAAGAAGAAAATATAAAAACCGAATAACTCCGAAACATTTCTGCAAATAAAAAACTGAAGTAAATATTGTAGTGTCGTAAAAATCCCCTGATTGCATTCCAAGTTTTACTTCGTCCCTTGGCAGGGAGGAACCCTCGACCTTGTGCGTCTCAGTCCATCGTTCTATCCATAATGATATTTTGAGCGTTACGCTCGGATAGAGTACTAGGATAATTGGAAACCAATGTTTAACTTTGTTCCTGTAACTTCAAAAAAAATTTCGTGTTACTTCTTATTTTATTTTATTCGCTTCATTCTATCATGAAATTTAGGCCTATGTCGTATTTTATTATGTGATAAGATTTATTGTTTAGCTATCCGTTCCTTAAAAAAAAATAAACAAAAAGAAAGAAATTTATTCCCATGAATACCGTAGAACGCATGTTATTGTGGACATGTGACATGTTATTTAAAAACTTATGACGTATTATTTAAGGTAATGTGTAGTGAAGCGCTTCTTCGTGGCATAGCAGGTCGCGCACCTGGATGATATTTATTTAGCCCCAAGCTTCAGTCTATGGGGTCGAGAAAGAAATCCTGCTGCTTCATCACAAATAACAGTCTTGTACGCGTATATTTTGGCAAGAACAGATTGATAAAAAAAACAAGTGTAAAAGGTAGACTCTGGCGACCCACGTAGCTGAAAGAACTGCAATCACCACGTCCAGCCCCATAGTTTAATACAACCACACACGCTCGCACTTCATACACTCTCTCACACCCACTCACACACACACATACACCCACTCACACACACACATACACCCACTCACACACGCACGCACGTACGTACATTCATACACCCAATTTGCAAGTGAAATATAATATAAATGAAAATGGCTGAAAAAAAATAACTCACTATATAAATCTGTAATCAAAGAAAGGTCGAGGCTATAAACTTTAAACTAATTCGATTCAAATCACCAAACGGATCCTTGTTAGTTTCTGATAGAATACCAAAACCAAAATTATTTGTTGACCCCACTCTCTCTAGTATTTACAAATCTAGTTTTCCTTCATTGGTCGTATACGGAATGAAAACATGGGAATATTATTCTGTTTCCGGATCTGTTTCAGACCAATATACCATGGGCTACGATCATTCAAAGACGTAGCTTCATGAAATCCACAAATAAACGAGATGATGAAATTTGGTGGTGAATAACGACAGCTTTTATTACGAAAATTTTCTTATTTATCTTGAAAAGTATGTTTATACTGTAGTTTGTAGTTAATACATTAACTGTAGTTTGTTTATTTGTAATACTATATGATGAGATTGGTATGAATAACTTCGGACCGGTGAAATTTATTATTGTATTCTTGTGTAATAATTGTTGAATTGGGAAATTGTGAATAATTCTTAAAACTTTACCTTCAGAAAATATGGTTTCTAAACTCAGCACCCACTATATCAATAATAAAAATTATCATTAGTCGTAATTAAATGATTTTGAGTTAAATTCAAAGAATACTAACATTATTGATGCTATTAGGGACCTTGTAATCATTAGCTATTACTTTTGTTTTCAGTCATATTTTCCAGCAATAATTTATGGCTAAGAAATAACTAACCCACATAAAATTATGCATTAATTGAAATTTAAATGAAAAAGAAATATAAATATTATGTGTCTGTTCCTACAACGCTAATTTTGCAATCTGCAGATTTAATTACGGAAAGGAACAATAATCAAGGCTTTAATTATAGGTTCGTTCACCCACACATACGTACCTACAATCACTCATATCTATACACATATGCACATAAAAATAAAACAAAATTCAAAGTTGGCTCACCCCATGGTTAGTCCAGATCCACTCCTCTCCCTTATCCTGACTCTAGCCCTCATGATGGTGCTTGCTGAGATGTATAAGTCCCAAAATACTGCTGGATGGTTATGCCAAAATAAGGAGGTATTTAAATAGATATAGATGTATAACCACGAAATATGATCGGTTGTAGCACAAATCGGTAATGAATCCGCAGCACGGATGACTGTGGTTTTAATGAAGTGTCGACGCAGGTGGCGTTCATATTTCAAGGTTAAACTGTGATGAGGTTGTACCTGTATGAACGTTTGTGTTTCCACGCCACAGAAGGCAAATAGGTGGCAGATCGAATAAGCGTTGCTTTAAATTGGAATGATACTGCCGAGCCAGCAGGAATGACTGTAAGTCCATAAATCAAAAGGCAGCTCTATGTCGCAGCTCGAATAAAGGTGGCATTCACTTTGTATACTGAGTTGCAGCGACACAAATAACGGTGGATTTTAATTTATTCAATAAGGTTGCATCTGTGTGAACGACGGTGATGCTACGATCCAATAAGGCAGCTATGAGACAGCAACACAAATAATAACGGTGAATTGTACACAGGTGAAGGTCGTATTTGGTAGACCTCACTGGGGGTTTTGTATGTTGATAATACGCACTGATGATGTCACAATTGAACGTGATCGTGCTTGAGACGTACGACCGTATCTCCTAGTTGTTATCCTCACCCTCGGTAATAAGGAATGTCAATTTAAACTATTTACCGGTTATCTGTTCTTCTGTTCTATAACCTTTAACTATATCCCGGTCACACACCAAAAAAATGAAATGTTAATACATAGGTTTCGATGCATATCCCAATGACGAATCAAGGTTACACTAAGGCACCAGTTTAAACAAAAAAAAATTTCGATTGATTGATTTAATTGCATATAATTATAATGCATTGACCATAATTCTTTAATAATTACAGTTGTAATTGTGGTTTATTTAAATCTACTTGCACTAGATTCTAATGTTATATAATACTTTATTAACTTAACTAGTCTTACCCCAAAACTTTTAATTTTCTTTCAGATCATGTATACAAGAATTAAAATAATCATCATGATCCACTTGCTTCACTAATTTATAACATAAAATATATTTTTTTGTAAATTTTACTAACATGAACAAAAATATTTTTTTTGTTACAATTAGGTTATTATTTTACTTAAAATCCACTAATTTATAACATAGAATATATATTTTTGTAAATTTTTCTAACATGAACTAAAATATTTCCTTTTTTTTTGTTACAATAAAGTTATTACTTTACTAAAAATTCACTAATTATTATCATTAGAAGATTACAGTCATGCATGATTTAGATATCGGGACAACACACACAAAAAAAAAGTTTCCATATCAACTTGACACACCTCGTACATTTTGTAATCGTGGCACTACACATGAATTATATTCCTAACACACAAGTTGAATAATTACGGACTTGGATTTTCTTTTTATTTTAATTTTCGAATTTTTAACAACACTTTACAACCAATTTATAATCATCATCATGAAATTTAGCTGATCTATACTCAAAGCTCATTCCCATGATGATCAAAGATTTTCACAATCGAATCAACACCACAATAATAATCATACGTAAAATCCAAGTCTAATAATAAGATAAATCAATCACACGAGACTAAGAGGGCCTCTATACGCGGCTAGGCGTATTTATAGGCAAACGACCGTTTTCTTGTCACAAATCAATAAACAAAATAAGTCTGTTTATTGGACAATCTCGTCCGATAAATATGTGTACTAAAAGTGTCTTCACTATTGCACTACAACTAGAAGGGAACTATAAACAGAGACATCTATTATGGTACGATTATAGGAAATTACATTTATTAGTGTATCCACTAAGGAATTCTTATAACCACCGGGTATTAAAATTGGAAACTACAACAAAATTTATAGAAGAATACGGATTGTAAAATTTATATATGAACATAGCGCGATTGTGTTTTAATGATATAGCACAACCCATTTAGGACAACTTTCCAGCGATTAACGAATACAAACTGAATATAAGAAGTTATATTGAGAAACAGCACACAACTATTTTAGGACAATCTTTTTTCTTACGGAAACTATTGTAGATGGCAATTACGGTTTGAGTTTAAGAAAATATGATTAAAGGAAAAACGAAAATAATTATGAAAGTCTCCGTTAATGCAAATCCGATGCGTGTGAGAAAGTAGTGTATCTTCAAATCAGAGAACTACACAACTACTTTGTTGATCACCAGACTACTTCGTAACAAATGAATATATATATTTCGCACTTATGCGAAAGGAAGTAATAAACACTCCAATGTCATCACAAATAATTAAAAATCGTATTGTCCAATTTTACCTTAGTAAAAGTTTTTGAATACAATTTTTCTTATTTTTAGTTTCATCTTTCTTCATCCTTAATAATTTCCAAAAATATCATTTCGAGAATATATTATTTTGCATATATATAGTTAATAAAAAGAAAATAATTTGTCTTTGGACCTGGAATAACGACCTGTGTACCTCTGGGTAAACACCAATATGCGTAAAGAGTTTAAAGATTTTATACTCGTTGGATATTTGTAGTTGTATGATTGTGCTACAATATACTATTTTTTGCACCCAAAAATTGTCACGGATCATGCAGTTTTCAGTAATTTATTAAAGGACGTTTTATTATTGTTAATTCATTATGATAAAATCACTTATGTATCAGTAAACAAAATATATTGATTACACGCTAGTGCGTAATGAAATTACTCAACGCAATATTGTTTTGGTTGTCATAAAATTTCAAAAACACTTGTGCATAATAAATATAAATTTTCAATTCAAAAGATAAGTATAAGCACAAATTATTTTATACGATTTTTCTAAAGATTTATAAAGATAATACAATTATTTAATACGATTATTTCTGACAATTCAACTCACTAAATAAAGTTTCGATAAGGTCCAATAAAAACGCTTCATTTGCTATTTTTTAACAAATCAAAACGAATTGTTTCGATTATTTTTCTCTGGTGGGAAGGAACAGCGAATATTTTCGAATATTTTCGGCCTACTTAATATATTAATTTAAAACAAAAATTCACATACAAAGTTATGTGAAAATGCAATTTGCAAATAGCAAAAACGTCCGTTTTCATTCATAAATGATTGCATGTTTATGTTTATTTGTCAAAAATAAATTACAAATCTATAACATTTATGCGCCTACTAAGATGAAATAATATTTTATTATGTATGATTATGTTGTATGAAATAATGTTACTATTTTTGTTCGTTAAATTGTCTGCTAAATACAACTCGTCACCAAATTATTAGTCGATTATTTTTCAACATTACCACTCATGCCATTTGAGGTTAAAAATTTCCTCAAATGACATTCGTTATAATGATTATGAAAAATAATCGACTATTATTTGACGACTCGTGATATTATATATGATTATTTTTAATTTTTAATTAATAAATTTATTTATTCCTAATTTACTTATAGATTGATCGTAGAAAAACCATGGTGTAAAACTTGCACAGAATTTGATAATATTTACTCGTAACCCTCGCTACGTTCGTGTTTTGAGACATCAAAGAGCATGCATAATTCAATCATTCTGTGATCCTAATATAATATACTATATTATAGTGTATTCATTGAAAACGTTTCAATTATACAATAACAAATGATTTGGGAATATTTCTAAACATATATCATACAATTATCTCACATCTTCTTTGATGTGATTCTCGCTAGTAAGTTGTTCTCACATTTGAAATCACCGGGATTTATATTATTACCGATGAATAAACTTAAAACATCAACTGCTTGATGTTTTAATAGCAGCTATGCTTCTCTTAATAATTTATCCACACTCCTATTATCTGTATCATAAGATAATTGATTTATTTCATCAAATAAGGCTTCAACATCTAATTCACTTGCATTATGATTATGATATGATTATGATCATATTGAAATTCAGGAATCGAACTATTTGTAAATTCATCGATTAATGCAGGATTTTTTTTTGTAATTTTTAGATTAGAATCTTTATTTTTATTTACCATTCCATTTTTTATGTATGTTCTTATTTTTGATACATATCAATACAACAAATTATTATAAATAAGTTTTGTACTCTTAATACAAGTAAAATGTGATATCTTAATTTGAGTTAATTCTACTTAATAAAAAAAAGTTTGTTTAACAACTAAAGCCGCAATTAGACTATTGCAGAGCTCTGCAATATTTCTGCAATAGTCGTGCAATGGTAGTGTGTAAAATATTCTTTGCAGAAAAGTTTGGCAATGAACTCATTGCAAAACATTTCAATGAGTCATTGCAATGTTTTGCAATGAGTTCATTGCCAAACTTTTCTGCAATGAATATTTTACACTCTACCATTGCAGAAATATTGCAGAGTTCTGCAATAGTCTAATTGCGGCTTAACTCTAAAATATTTTGTTTTAACAAAAAGGGGTTATTGCAATCAACTGAGTTAAATACAAATAATAAGGTATAACCTTTATTACTTGAAATTTAACTCAAAGAGAATGACAACATAACAAAGTATCTAGAGAATACTGAATCAGCTTGAACAACACTAACTAAGAACAGGCATTGAACGTCAACTGATAAACAGATCAAAAATGAATCCCAGCCCACGCCAAATCTATAATAAGATTATCACGGAACGCTGCGGTCTTCACAGCTAATGATGTCCATCAGTGTTGGCAGATCACCGATTTATACCAGAGATATAGAGTGAACCCAAATGAGCAAAAAAGAAACGAAAAAAACTGTAGGTAGTAGTACAAAAAGATTACGATTTAATGTCCTTAGCGATGATATAGTACATCATATAGTACGTTACCAATCCTAGATTCAATTATTGCCACCGTAAATGTTGGTGCTAATTTTGTGTGGCCGCGTCACCTAAATGATGTTGTCACACAAAAACACCGGTCCTTAGCCGAATTCCAGATCATATTGATGTTGTGATTTGTCGAATGCAGATTTAAGGTTTGCTTGAACATTAGATCTGATTATGACCAGATAATCCAAAAGATCCAGCGCTACGTAACAGTCTCATCGATGATCTGAAGGGATTTCAAAAGCTGATATATTTTTTCGTCTGATTCTTTCCATCCAAATGTTTTACCAAAAGGAAAATCTTTGGGTGACATTTGGACTTAAGCTTAGGAATTTGCTAGAGAGCATCCTTGAAATCACTACTTGAGATGTACTTCATGCTATTTAGACGACCTAATAGGCCATCGATCAAGGTCAGGGGATAAGCGTCCTTCTTGGTCAGATAATTCAGACGACGGAACTCTAGACATAACCTATTCTTAGCAGAACTCTTCTGAATCAACACCACTGGCGAGCACCAGGAACTGCAGGACTCTTCTATTACGCCCATTTGAAGCATTTGGTCAAGTTTAGCATATGGGCTATTATTTTGAAAACGTACATTTTTTTGTTGATTTTTAAATTTTTGATTTTTAAAAAATCTGAAATTTTGATATATTGTTGGTATTGATAAAAGGAAAAAAGTAATTTCTGCTTTTATTTTTTGTGTACTCTGAATCGGAGTTATGCGCGGTTGAATTTTGAGGCTTTTTCACGTAGTTTTTGGTAATGGTGGCAATGTTTTGAGAATAGGTGCCACAAATTTCATCCGACTTACGTATATTTTTGCAAGTAAAAAGGAAAATAATTGAATAATTGAAATAAGTAAGTTTAAAATTAATAACTTTTCTCTTTTCCGCTAGGCGGCGCGTAAAACCTTGGTTTACTTCAAAGCTCATATCTCAAAAAGTAGGCTTTTTTTTTTTTGTTTTTCACAAATTTTAAAGTAAACATATGCAGCTATGAAATTGAGAAATAAAAAGTCAGCAATTCAATATGGATTTTTTCTTACGATTTTTTAAAGTTTGGTATATGAAAAATTCACATGTGTTTTTTTATTAAGTTAATAATCCTGTACTAAATGTGGATCTAATAAATTAAACATTTCATATTTTAACACCTGCAATAAATTTGAACCATTTTCTGTGCGGTTAAATGGTTAAAAACTTATTAAAAATTAATTTAAGTTAAGTGGTAAAATAAAGGAATTTAAATTATTAAAAGGGTGTGTAAAATGTTTATTCATTTTAAAAAATGTCTATTCAGCCCCTTTTTACTAATTCTCATTAGAGAATTCGTAAAAGAGAGAGACTCATAATTTTAACATTTAAAATTTCTAATGACGCCCACAAACGGTTTTTGACCAAATTATACTTGCATCCAATCAAAATATATTAAATTGTACCTACCTAATTTTACCTGATTCTACCTATGTCAAAACTATTTCAAGGGTATATATATATTGATTGGATTGCCTTATAATCAATTATATTCCAAAATATTTAGAAGACATAACGTTTCGAAAAGATAATAATAGAAATGCCTTTCAAAGTGTGCTGTAACTTGTACGGTCTCAAAAATCATCAGCGGACATCAAAAAATGTGAAACTGGTCACACCAGCTGTTATTCAAAAAGCTGCGACCCTAAATTTTACTTTGCGTGATGACCAGTTTATATGTGAAACATGTCGCACTTATATCTATAAAAATAAGGTAAATTTAATTATTTTATTAAAATGAATAAAAATTCATATGCAACTAATATTTTCTATACAGCAGCTTTCATGTTCGGAAACTATCGATAGTGAAATTATTTCTATAAATCAGGATGTTGAAAATGTTCCAACGAACGAAAATATTTAAATACCTCCAGCATCTTTAGATCCATCACCAGTTTCGGTTGATACTATATCTCCACCAGTTCCTGAACTACTTAATGACATTTTAGAAGATATTAACAATGTTCTTGGAAGGTTAGCCGAATCTCCTATCAAACAAAATCATATTACAACAGGAAGTTATAAAAAAATTGCAAGTGTCACATCGGCAATAAGTCAAAGAATATTTCAAGTAGATTCAGTTAAAGTGTTATCACCAAACGAGGAATGTGAATATACATCATGGCTTATGAACCTTAAAAAAGAGTTTAAAGATGCCAGCTGTAAATCAAAACAAGTGTTTTTGTTGACAACTCTACCACGTAAATTTTGGTCAAATCAACGTATCCAGGATGAATTTAATGCATCAAGACGACTGGTAGAATTCGCCATGGATCTGTTGGAAACAGTAGGTCCTTACAGTTGGCCCCAAAGCAAACAAGTGCACAGTTTGTCACAAAATATAGTAAAACAAATTCAAACATACTTCTTATCAGAGGAAATTAGTAGAACAATGCCTGGCCTTAAAGATGTTGTTACTATTACAGAAGGATCGACAAAAATTAAGAAATCAAAGCGGTTGGTGTTATGGACCCTCACCGACATCTACGAAATGTTCTTGGAAGAAAACAAAGAACTCAAGGATTCCACTGTTTTTTACCGGATAACACTACACCCGATAAAATAATTGCCAAAATGTTTTCTTTTTCTGATGATCATAAATATTTCAATTTAAATGCAAAAAAAAATATATATATTAATTTTTTAATGTATTTATTTATAATATTGATTAAATTATAATGTTTATAGGAAAAATATTTTTTTAATGTTTTTTTCTAATGTTAGTGTTGGTGATGTTGAAATTATAACAAAATCTTCGATCATTGGGATCTCCAATTCTTATTCTGAATAAAAACCTGTTTCTCAATCAGAAATACACAAAAAATGGTTCAAATTTATTGCAGGTGTTAAAATATGAAATGTTTAATTTATTAGATCCACATTTAGTACAGGATTATTAACTTAATAAAGAAACACATGTGAATTTTTCATATACCAAACTTTAAAAAATCGTAAGAAAAAATCCATATTGAATTGCTGACTTTTTATTTCTCAATTTTGTAGCTGCATATGTTTACTTTAAAATTTGTGAAAAACAAAAAAAAAAAAAAGCCTACTTTTTGAGATATGAGCTTTGAAGTAAACCAAGGTTTTACGCGCCGCCTAGCGGAAAAGAGAAAAGTTATCAATTTTAAACTTACTTATTTCAATTATTCAATTATTTTCCTTTTTACTTGCAAAAATATACGTAAGTCGGATGAAATTTGTGGCACCTATTCACAAAACATTGCCACCATTACCAAAAACTACGTGAAAAAGCCTCAAAATTCAACCGCGCATAACTCCGATTCAGAGTACACAAAAAATAAAAGCAGAAATTACTTTTTTCCTTTCGTCAATACCAACAATATATCAAAATTTCAGATTTTTAAAAAATAGTTGTTTTTTTTTCGATGTACGTTTTCAAAATAATAGCCCATATATCTTAATGTTATATCCTTTTAATATAGGATATATATATATATATATATATATATATATATATATATATATATATATATATAATATATATATATATATATATATATATATATATATATATATATGTATTTACCAACTGTTATAATCCTTTGTTCTAGGATATATATATATTGTAACGACTCCTCGTTGGTTCTTTTCGATTATTGAGAAAATATGACAGTAAAAAGACGGATATTTGGTTAACAAAATCTCAAACTTTATTTGTCAACAAATTACAGCAGCTTCCGATTTTAATTACAATAAAATCTAGGGTCTCCAATTTGTGTACGATAGATTTCACCGCTTTCCACAATTTGAATCAATGAGAGTCGGAATCGTAAAATCTGTATTTACTATTCCACTAGATTCAAATTCTTTCACTATTAGTACCCAGGCTCAAGTACCACCGATTATTCCTTATACTTTCGAATATTTGTAAAACACTTTTAATTGCAAAATTAAAACTGACTATCTGATATTCTGTTCGCTTATTTATATCGAAAAATAAATAAATCGAAACTTCTATAATCCACTAGAAATCAATATTACGTAGTCCGTACATCTTGAATAGGCCACACCTATTTTCATTCATACTTGCATTTGTATTAGCGAACTCAAATTTAATTTATGCAAAATGTATTTGTTAAAGGGAGTTAACTTTTAATACATCTTTGAATGTAGAAAACATTTAGGCGGAACGTATTGGTTATTTATGATTAAATTAAATTAACCCATTCTGGACGAAGTTTATTACACTGCCCTTCATTTAGTTTTGTTCGTCCCGAACAATATCAGAGATCGCATTGGTGCTGTTACCTTGGTACGGTGCCAACCTTTGCAGATGTATCACTTTCATCTTGGTACGGGGTCCCTTTTGTATGCGGTAGATAACATCATTAATTCATTTGATGATTTTATATGGGCCTTCCCAATCTGGTTGCAGCTTGGGTGATCTTCCCTTAGTTCTCCTGGGGTTGTATAGCCATACCAATTCTCCTTCTTGAAAACCGCCACTATTTGCATTTATGTCGTACCTGGTTTTCATTTTGTCACTGGCAATCTTAATGTGGTCTCGAACCTGTTGATGGATTTTATTCATCTTCTCCCTTAGTTGTCCCACATAATCTGTTTTCGTGGATATCAGACCTCCAGGGATGCCAAACTCGATGTCACTAGGAAGATGTAGTTCTCTTCCGAACATGATATTCGCTGGCGTTTCACATGTCGTATCGTGCACTGCGCTACGATAGGCCATCAAGAATAACGGAAGATCCTTGTCCCAATTTCTTTGGTTGGCTTCCACTACCTTCGACAGATGTTCTTCCATGGTTCGGTTGAATCGTTCTACCATGCCATCCGATTGTGGGTTCATAGGTGTAGTTCGTGTTTTTCTAATGTCGAGTGTTCTGCAGAGCTCTTCCATCAGTTGAGATTCGAAATTTCTTCCCTGGTCGGTATGCAACTCGAGCGGTGTTCCATATCTGCAAACCCATTCATTGACTAATGTTTCCGCGACCGTAACTGCTTCCTGGTTCAGTATTGCATAAGCTTCCGGCCATTTTGTAAAGTAATCAATGACCACCATGATGTATTTGTTACCTTTTGTAGTTTCCGGAAATGGCCCCGCGATGTCTATAGCAATTCTCTCCATTGGGGCTCCCACACTGTACTGTTGCATCTCTCCTCGAGTTCTAGTCTTTGGTCCTTTGCTCGCCGCACAAGTATCGCATCGCCGACACCATTGCTCCACGTCTGTGCGATACCTTACCCAATAAAACCTCTTCCTTACTTTGGCTAGGGTTTTATTGACTCCCAGGTGTCCTCCAGAAATACTTCCATGCAGCTTTCCCAGTACTTCTTCTACTCGACTTGATGGCAACACCAGTTGTTCTAACACTTTCTTTCCATCAGCGGACTCCCATTTTCTTCAGGGTAATTTCTTCCCGCTTAGATACAGCTGATTTCTCATTTGTACATCTCGAAGAACATTGATAAATGTATCAGCTGCCAGTTCGTCTCGGTGTTCAGCGTTATAGTTTGGATATGACAGATTTACCAGTCTCACAATGTCAGCCTCTAATTTCGCTGACCCCTTGTTTTCGTATTTTGAGCTGCATGCGATGGAGAGCTTGCATATGACTTTCCCCATACCTTACTTCTAAGGCCTCCATAATCTTGCTGTAATCACGCTCTGTCGCTGATAATGTCTGCAAAATTTCAGCAGCTGGTCCCTTCAATGCCAATATAAGCGCATTTGCTTTTTGCTGGTGATCAACCCCAGTTGTTGCTTTCTCAAATTGCATCTTAAATATCTGATACGATGTAGATCCATCAAATGCGGGTATTTTCACTCTAACTGGAGCTGAACTAGTTGATGGATTGATCATGTTACCTGACTTCACTTGCGCTATTTCTTGGCGGAATTCACTTGAAAGATTGCGTAATTTCTCCTCATGTTCTTCGGTAACTTTCCGCAGTTCCCTTTCCATGTGGTTGATTTTAACCTCCGCACTGGATACACGTGACTCGATTACTTCACGTAGACTTTCTTGCTTTGCCATCATAACAGCTGCGAATTTCTCTTGTCGGGCCATCAGATTGTCTCCTTGTTTGGCGATCATATCAGCAAATTGTTGTTGTTGGTTGTTTCCTTGTTTGGCCATCATATCAGCAAGTTGTTGTTGCTGCTGTACCATCATTTCTTTCATCAACACCATCATCGGATCAATTGCTGGGAGATTCTGGACCGAAGCTTCCTCCGGCTCTATTTCTATGACCTCTGTGTTTGCACCTGCTTCTTCTAAAATTTTACGCAGCCGGAATGCAAGTTCTGCTTTCGTTCCGTGGATTGGAGCATTCCGTTTTCTCAACTCGTCCTTCAGCTGGGTCTGGCTGAGATCACTAATATTTACTGTCTTGACCATTGTTTCAATAATCCCACTTCTGACACCACTGTAACGACTCTTCGTTGGTTCTTTTCGATTATTGAGAAAATATGACAGTAAAAAGACGGATCTTTGGTTAACAAAATCTCAAACTTTATTTGTCAACAAATTACAGCAGCTTCCGATTTTAATTACAATAAAATCTAGGGTCTCCAATTTGTGTACGATAGATTTCACCGCTTTCCACAATTTTAATCAATGAGAGTCGGAATCGTAAAATCTGTATTTACTATTCCACTAGGTTCAAATTCTTTCACTATTAGTACCCAGGCTCAAGTACCACCGATTATTCCTTATACTTTCGAATATTTGTAAAACACTTTTAATTGCAAAATTAAAACTGACTATCTGATATTCTGTTCGCTTATTTATATCGAAAAATAAATAAATCGAAACTTCTATAATCCACTAGAAATTAATATTACGTAGTCCGTACATCTTGAATAGGCCACACCTATTTTCATTCATACTTGCATTTGTATTAGCGAACTCAAATTTAATTTATGCAAAAAGTATTTGTTAAAGGGAGTTAACTTTTAATACATCTTTGAATGTAGAAAACATTTAGGCGCAACGTATTGGTTATTTATGATTAAATTAAATTAACCCATTCTGGACGAAGTTTATTACAATATATATATTATAACTTAGATCACTTTGCAAACCTTACTATATTTACTCTATGTCTGGGGTTAATAATTTTATTTAGTTAACACTGTTTATTTTTTATGGACAGGTACCTCAGTTTTATTCAATATTTATTCCAATACTCTCTAACGAAAACACAACACTTTTCATTTTTCTTAAAATTCGTTATTTAATTTTTTTCACTCTTCGATAAAACAATTATTATACACGTACAAGTTGTCACTTGGCAACTTTTCTTAAAAAACAAAACTCCCTTTTAAAACAACTTTTCTTTAAATAAACTATTAAGACCACTCCGGTCTATTGCCAAAATACTACTCTACGTTTTTAATATCACTAATAATTCAATCAAATTAATTATTATTTGGAGGGGAATGTTGTAAACCGTTTATTTTCCGTTATAATAAAAAAACCAACCAATTAAAATTTATTAAAATAAAAACAATTAAACATAAATGACCAAATTTAGAGGATTTCCCAATACAAAAATAATTTCGTTCACACAATTTTTATATTTATTTTTTAAATATAAAAATTATGCGAATCTGCACTTTTGACTTTAAAATATTTTGCATTGTGAAATCAGACAAATTTTAGTTAAACCAAATTATGTTTCGAAATATTACTTTAAATTTAATTCGTTTCAAAAGGTTTACAACATTAATATGTTATTTTAAAGGACATGGGACCACTACGTGTAAAACATATAAATCCTGTTCCCAATAGTTAACCAGCGATAAATCAATTGCAACAGTTTGAATTCAACTATTTAATCTCCACATTATTTCAAACAATAATTTTGTATTTCTTTTCTAACAAAAATCCTTTTTTTTATTTATTTATTATATTTTCCATTTTTTGATTAGGTTTTCGCCTCAGTTAAAAAAATAAAGAAAATTTTTTCTATCAAAGTTTATATCATGTATATTAAAAAGAGAAAAAATTGAATTATCTAATTTTCTCTCGTTTTCCTGATTACTTTGATTTTATTCCATTTTTATGATTTTTTTGAATTATTTAAAAAAGAAATAAAACAACAAATTTATATTTACAAAACTTCCCTGGTTAGTATTTTCCATTACCATTTTCCTGTTTTATATTGCACGAAAAAAAAAATTACGGAATACGAGATAAATAATTAAGGATGAATATATTTTGGGAAAAATTTAATGAGGCTGTCGAGGTATTGCTGCTAAATAAGGATAATATTTAGGATATTTGTTCATTTTATTTAAGTGATTATACCAACTTTTGTTTATATTTAAATTTTATTTCGTAAATAAATTTCCTTTTAATTTTAATCTTGTTTGATGATGAGGGTTAACTGAAAGACAAATATAATAAGTTCGGTGATGTGTGGCAGAAATATCCTACTTACATGTCAGCTAAAAAGGTTTGATTCAAATAATGGTTGACGGCTTTGTATGGATATCAATAGATTTGTATATATATGCGGTTTTTTATTGTTTAGTTTATTTTCTGTTGTCCATGTATTTTTTTGAAAACTTGTAATATTTTGATCTAAGATTCATTTATATAACGGGATGTAGTGGCATGTAACAAATAATTGGTCAAAGTCCATTTTCGTAAAATTTTATTCCGATTTGATTTGCAGGGTGTTTTTTCTCAGCAAAACTACTTAATTGGAATTTGCATAAAATTTGTATTCGAATGTTTTACTGTTTCTATTAAAATTTACTAAAACTTAAGTGAGGCTCTAAAATTTAAAGCTAAAAGCAGTGTCTTTCGTTTATGTCTCTTATCGTTTATTCCTTTTTGTATTGTTTCTTTTCTCAACAAAAAAATTTTGTTTTCTTGTCAATCAAAATTTCTATAAATAAATTTAAATGCATGACAATCATGTAAATTCTCTTTAATCTACAACTAGAAACTCATTTGTCACAAATTTATTCTTTTAATTAAGCCAAAACAAAAAACAAAATTATGATAATAAAGAAAATGTCTAAGGAAAATGCAAATGAAAATTATAATGTGATAGTGTCATAAAAGTTTTCATTTTTTGGAACTTCGAATACATAACAAAAGAACTGAAATAATATCTCTTTCTCTTAAACAAAAATTATGAATTTATGATTTTCATTTTTACAAAAAAAAAACTAAACGAGGAAAAATGAAATGAATTGGAAAATATTTTTATTTTTATATTCATATCAAGAAAATGTTTGTGTGAAAAGTTTTCGTATTATAATTTTATTTTCCTATGGGTTATATGTCAAAATCAGGTGGGACAAATAATGATAAAAGAAAAAACTGAAAAGAAATGAATGGATCGCTTCGTTGGATTTAATCCAAAGGCTGGGATTCTGTAATTTATATTAAGAAAACCACTATTTATTTTCTTCTTTTTATTAGAAGTTTTATGTGTTTTTTAGCTAAAAGATATAATAATTTATTGAATATGTTTGCTAAATAAATTTATTATCATCGTACACAACATTTTGCAATGATGGTTTGTCATAAAAGTTGGACGATAATAATCTAGATTATGGTTGAAAATATAATTATGTTTGAAGAATTTTGTGTTACGGATGAATAACCCATCATATTTAACAGAACAAAGTTCAAAGTTATATTCAATACGAATGGTACTTATAATTTAGACCTACGATGAAGTGGTACTCAATACCTTTGTTAACCATGTTTGGTTGTTTTACTGCTTGGTTTCAAACATTGGTATCTCTGCTTGGTTTCAAAGACTGATATTAAACTAAAATCACAAGATGCTGTTTCTGCACTTGCTTAATTTGTTCCTGAGCTTTTAATTGGTATTTAAATTTAAAACAAAATTTATATATAAAGTTCACCATAATTATTTTATTAGTTTTAAGAAATTCAAGTTCATAAATTCGACTTTACAAAGAGAACCAAACATTATTGATTCTAGTTTTCCTATTGATTCTGAAACTTATTTTCTTTAACAGAATTTTAAAAAGAATATTGTTATTTCTTGTAACATCATTTTCATTAGTTATGCAACGACCGGTTAATTATATTCTAGTTTTTATTTTTATTTTTCATTTAAATAAAAGGGTATATTGAAATCATGTGATGGGAATGCGAATAAAATATATTAAAATAAACAAAAATACAGAAATTCTCGCTTATAAAAACATCGATTAAACTGTTCGATCGAGGATTGTGTAAATTTAATTAAAAAAAACATTGTTATCAGTAGTATTTTGTGCTACAAGTATTTTAAATGTAAAATATTTAACGAATTAATTGTTCAAATTAAATTTGTAAAATATTCTTGAAATTATTAAAGTTTTGGGTACTAAAATTTCAACTGTTAACAAATAATAAAAAGCAAACCTATAAAATAAAAATTTCAACATTTTAATTTATTAAAAATATAATTTTTTATATTTTTTTATATTAGCGTGTTGGTTTTAGAAAACCATACCAGTTGTTGTAAACAAAATTAAATCGATGGTGCCTGATTAAAAGTGTAAAGTATTATCAATTGGATGTAAGAAATTGTGTTCGAAAAGATGAATATAATTCTTCAAAAGTACTTCTCACTGTTAATGTATGTATAATAAAAGCAGGTTAATAACCACGACAACATAAGCTCGTTTCCTACGAACTTCAAGTGAATCCAATAAAATAAGTATACACCGTTTCTCATAATTATCTATAGAACGAATATTATCTCATGTAAACTTTTCAGTATTATAAATCAATAACCCAGTTTTCCTTAGATAAAAATTTATGAACGATTT
>CAVNZG010000844.1:25000-35950 GCA_963693315.1 Diogma glabrata
GTGAAAAACTTTTTTTGTCATACTTCACTGGCTACAGAGTTAGTATTTTTATTATATAGATTTTATACGTCTTAAACCCGACAAGGTAGGAATTTTTATTGAAAGAGATAATTAATTTCCTTAACCTCACTATTTGTGATTTTCGAAAGTTAGTAGGTATATTCCATACTATCCTAAGTCACGTGTGCAGTTATTATTGAATGTTGCCAATCAATATGAAATCAATTTTACGACATAAATGTCAAGTAAATTAGTGAATCGTATGAATTTTTCAATTCGAAATCAGTTTTTGGGTTTATCTGAATAAACCTTATAGTTATTTGTTAATAAAAACAACTTTTATCTCTGAACGTGTTTCGGTTCGGATTCGAACTTAGAACCTCATCAGTACATTGGTTTGATTTCAAAAAAAATATTTCTTATCAATTTAAAAATTGGAAAATTCGAACAAAATAAGTAAAGGGTCCGTCACTGTGACATGGCCTATGGTCCTCTGTAGTATACGTGCTAGAACAAGCTGGGTCTCGTGCAACCTGTCCGTCCCTATATAATTTAAAAGTGTCTGTCAATAGGTGTGACGCAATGTTAAATCGAACGACACTATTCATATAACATAATGTCAATCTCTTGTTACTTTACGCAAATAACTTATTTAATAAGTTTAATAGAAAAATTAAAGAAAACAAAAGTTTTTTATAATTTTACTGTTACTCTATATACTAGGTCATTCAATAAGTCCGTAGGATGACACATAGATGGCGTTACTAGAATTTTTTCCATATGATTTTTATTTAGTACTAACCTTCAAACGATACGTGTATAAATTTGACAGCAATCTGACTATTTATTCGTGAGTTATAGCATTTTGTGTGAAGCAACTTTTGTTTTTGAAAAAAAATGGAAAAAAGCGAATTTCGAATTTTAATAAAGCATTGCTTTTTGATGAAAAAAAATACAGTGGAAACCAAACAATGGCTTGATAAACATTATCCAAACTCTGCTCCATCGAGACAAATGGTAGAGAAGTGGATGGCTGAATTTAAATGTGGTCGTACCAGCACAAAAGATGCAGTTACTCTATATATATTTCAGCTTGTTAGGCCATCTTCTGGAGTAATCCAGATTAGCTGATATATAACAGGTCGTTCAATAAGTCCGTAGGATAAGTAAGAAAAAAACAACATTTTGACAAAACTCGATTTTTTTATTCAACATAGTTGCCTTCGAGGGCGATACAACGAGTATAGCGATTTTCCAACTTTTCTATACCACTTTTATAGTAGGATTTCTCTTTCTCGTCAAAATAGGCCTCAGTTTCAGCGATTACTTCATCATTGGACTTAAATTTCTTTCCAGCAAGCATTCTCTTGAGATCTGAAAACAGGAAAAAGTCGCTAGGGGCTAAATCTGGAGAATATGGTGGGTAGGTAAGCAATTCAAAGCCCAATTCATTCAATTTTACCATCGTTTTCATCGATCTGTGACACGGTGCATTATCTTGGTGAAACAACACTTTTTTCTTTTGCAAATGTGGCCGTTTCTTTGCGATTTCAGCCTTCAATCGATCCAAAAGTTCACAGTAATACTCGCTGTTGATGGTGGTTCCTTTTTGGAGATAGTCGATGAATATTATTCCGTTCGTATCCCAAAATACAGACGCCATCACCTTACCGGCCGACTGTTGCGTCTTTGCTCGCTTTGGATTCTGTTCGTCGACTGCTGTCCATTCAGCTGACTGTCTTTTGGATTCTGGTGTGTAATTGTGAAGCCATATCTCATCCATGGTCACAAATCTACGATAGAATTCCCTTTTATTGCGGTTTAACAGTGCCAAAGACTCCTCCGAAGCATCGATTCGTTGTTGTTTTTGGTCGACTGTGAGCTCACGCGGCACCCAATTTGCACAGAGCTTTCGCATACCCAAATGTTCATGTAAAATGGTAAAAACACTACCATCTGCTACCTTTAAAATGTCAGCTATTTCGTGCACCTTCAATTTGCGATCGTTCATAACAAATTTGTGGATTTTTTTTATGTTTTCTGGAATAACAGCCTCATTTGGGCGTCCACTGCGCTCTGCATCTTTTGTGCTGGTACGACCACATTTAAATTCAGCCATCCACTTCTCTACCATTTGTCTCGATGGAGCAGAGTTTGGATAATGTTTATCAAGCCATTGTTTGGTTTCCACTGTATTTTTTTTCATCAAAAAGCAATGCTTTATTAAAATTTGAAATTCACTTTTTTCCATTTTTTTTTCAAAAACAAAAGTTGCTTCACACAAAATGCTATAACTCACGAATAAATAGTCAGATTGCTGTCAAATTTATACACGTATCGTTTGAAGGTTAGTACTAAATAAAAATCATATGGAAAAAATTCTAGTAACGCCATCTATCTGTCATCCTACGGACTTATTGAATGACCTAGTATATGAGGCATTCTTTGCAACTCGGAGACCCCCTGCTCTTCAGAATGATTTAGGTTTTTCAGAAGGTTTATGGGCAAAATTGTACATTTTTGTCTCTTATTTCCAATACGATCATCTAATTTCAACAACAATAACAATATAAATTTTCATGATGCAAATTTAATTAAAACTATTAAATCTAAATTAATCTTTCATAAAAGTATTCTCTGTAAAGCTGATAAGGGTAACACCATTACTATACTACCACAAACTTTATATTTTGAAAAAGTGTTTGATTTTATTTCTGATAGTGGTGCCGAATTATTGCGTTCTGATCCCACTAATAAGTTTAAATTATCAGTTTCTGATTGTATATCTTATTGTATTAATTTGTTTCCACCACGTAGATCTTTTCTTCTAAAACAAATGAACCCTTCAGCACCTGTTCTCTATGGCCTGCCTAAATTGCATAAAGAAAATATACCCATTCGACCGATTGTTTCCTATTGTAGTGCACCTGCCTACAAATTGTGCCAAAAATTTAATAATATTTTTATTGAAAAAACAGGTTTTATTTCTAAATATGGTATCAAAAATTCAATTGATTTAATTAATAAAATCAAAGATTTGTATGTTTCTCATAATTCAAAATTAATTTCTTTCGACGTGTCAAGTTTGTTCACTTCCATCCCTATTAACATTCTTAAGGATATAGTTTTTGATCTTATAAATAATTCTGTTTCATCTTCTGAACTTCAAAACGAACTCAGCATGATATTTAAAACTTGTGTTGAACAGAACTATTTTGTTTTTGATAACAAATATTATAAATTTACTGATGGTCTTCCGATGGGATCCCCATTATCTCCCCTTCTAGCTGAAATTTTTATGGATTGGTTTGAGAGAAATATTTTAGATGTGTCACTTCCACTTGCTCAACATGTTTTGTTTTGGTATAGGTATGTAGATGACATTCTTTGTCTTTGGACTGGAACCGAACGACAACTTGACTCTTTTCTTCAAATCCTTAACGGAAAATGTAACTCTATTAAATTTACAATTGAAAAAGAGATAGAGAATTCTATTAATTTTCTTGATATTACTATCAACCATAGCCAAACTAAATTTGATTTTAATATTTTTCGCAAACCAACTTACACAGATACGATTATTCACTCCACCTCCAATCATTCTCTGAATATTAAACATTCAGCTCTTTATTCATTAGTTGATAGACTTATTAAAATCCCACTCTCTTCCATAAACTTTAATAAAGAATTTAACACAATCTTAAACATCGCTAGTGAAAATGGTTTCGAACCAACTTTGGTTCATAAAATTCTTAACAAAAAACTCAAACGTCTCGCTTATAGGCAAATTTATCCAGTTTCTGTACCTGAAACAAAACATTGGCGTAAAATTTATTATAATGGACAAGTAAGCCAAAAACTAGGAAATATTATTTCTAAATACACCGATTTGAGTTGTTCTTTCTATAATAATCATACTTTACAGAATCTTCTTGTAAATAATAAAATGAAACAAAAAAATGTTTCTAAAAGTGGAGTATATCAACTATCCTGTGATGACTGTGATGCCTTGTATATTGGACAAACTGGTCGTAGTTTTGAAGATCGTTCAGCTGAACATTTTCGAGCTTTGAGATATGGACATTCTTCTTCAACTTTTTCTAATCATTTGTTATCTGAAAACCATAATAGTTCTTTCAATAATAATTCAAATTTAAAAATTCTTCATTTTGAATCTAAAGGTACAAAACTTGATATTCTGGAATCTTTTGAAATTAGAAAAGCTCTTTTCCATAACCAAAATTTATTAAACTTACAAACTGACGTCATTTTTTCGCCTTTAACTAACCCGGATTTGTTTGAGATCACTATTTAAATTTAAAAAAGAAATTATTATTTAGATTCTTTTAGTTATGTAATGGCTTACCCTTACAGACTTAGTTTTATTAATATTAATACATGTTTAATTATTTAATTATAAAAAATGTTTTTGTTCATTATTTTCTTTCTACCTTTATTTTGCAAATGTTTAAATGTTTGATTAAAGTAGTTAATATTTTTTCGTTTACTTTTTGTTTACAATGTTTAATTTTTTCTTTAATATTTTTATGCCTCTTGAAAATGGTTGTATAAACCGAAATTAATCGAGGTATTTTATTAATAATTTTATAAATAAATATTAACAAATAAAATAAAATAATTTTGTGCGAACTAAACAAGGAGTTTTTTAAAATTTAATATTATTATTAAATATTTTATTATTATCATGTTTCGCCAAGCAGTATCTTCCGCTTCTATACAATATATTTATTTATTTATTTATTTAATTATTTATTTATTTATTTATTTATTGATTTAGTTATTTATTTATTTAGTTGTTAATTAATTAATTTAATTTTTTATTTATTTATTTATTTATTTATTTATTTATTTATTTATCTAATTATTTATTTTTATATATTTTTATTTATTTTTATTTATTTATTTATTTTTATTTATCTTAATAATTTTTATTTATTTTTATTTATTTTTATTTATTTTAATAATTTTTATTTATTTTTATTTATTTTTATTCTATATTTATTTTTATTTATTTATTTATATATTTTATTTTTTTTCATTTATTTTATTTATTTTTATTTTTTTTATTTATTTTTATTTATTTTTATTTATTTTAATTTATTTTTATTTATTTATTTATTTATTAATTTATTTATTTATTTTTTTATTTAGTTTATTTATTTATTTATTTATTTATTTATTTATTTATTTATTTATTTATTTATTTATTTATTAATTTATTTATTAATGCATTTATTTACTTATTTATTTATTTATTTATTTATTTATTTATTTATTTATTTATTTATTTATTTATTTATTTATTTATTTATTTATTTATTTATTTACTTATTTATCTATTTATTTTTATTTTTTTATTTATTTATTTATTTATTTATTTTTATATATTTTTATTTATTTTTATTTATTTATTTATTTTTATTTATTTTTATTTATTTTAATAATTTTTATTTATTTTTCTTTATTTTTTTTTCATATATTTATTTTTATTTATTTATTTATATATTTTTATTTTTTTTATTTATTTTTATTTATTTATTTATTAATTTATTTATATATTTTTTATTTATTTATTTATTTATTTTGAAGTTTTTTGTAGAAAATTATTTTTAAAAAAAATCGGCTAATATATACCGAAAGATTGTTATGGAGATTATAGACAAAACTTCTATAATTTCCAAAAAACAGCTCCAAAGTGAAATTTTCCAGGTTTTTTGTAAAAAGTTAATGAATATTCTAAATTATGGAAGAAAATATAAAAACGGGAGATCTGTGATTTGTTTTTTTTTTAATTTTATATTTTTATATTTACGAGCCGCCATTTTTAATAAAAAATTTAACACCACTCGGAAGTTGAAACTACTTATAATTATCAACATTCTAAGTAAAACAACACATCTGTTGATATTTTAAATTTGTGTTGGTAACCAAATTTCTATACTTTCTGAGTGAGGCCGTAAGCCTGTAGCTGCCATATTGATTCCGCCATTTTATATATATATTTATGAAAGAGAAGAAAACGATACTTTTTGAAATCACCATGTTTGAACAAATAAAATTTTAAAAAATCATCTAAAAATATGAATATTTTTTGTTAAAGTAATATTTTCACAAGGCGTCACTATGTACCTTTTAAACAAAAAAAAAATTCATTAAAATCGGTTCACCCGTTCGATCACAATTTTGAAATGAAGTCAAGTGATTCCAAGAATTTAATTTATTTTGTTATCACGAGTCTAACTCGTGATTGTCTTAGAAAGTAAAATAAATTTCTACGAGTCAGACTCGTGATTGTTTCACAAAGCAAAATAAATGTCCACGAGTCAGACTCGTGATTGATGAACAAGGGGTTAAACTTATTATATAAGTTATTTGCGTAAAGACAAGAGATTGACATTATCTTATTTGAAAACTTACGCCAAGTGCCAACGGCAACAGTGTATAATTTAAAATGTATAGTTTAAAATTTGGGAGCTTCATTGGATAAATTTATTGAATACCAAAATTCATCCCAGCAATTCTCATCGCCTCTAGCAGTATCTGGATTATCTCTTATTTGTTCTGAAATTTTTGTTTTATTAAAATCGTTTGTTTTGTTTTGTGATTATTGCGGCTGGTTTATTTTATTTTTTTTTAATTTTAAAAATATGGCTTCCCCAAACACTTCTCCCTCGCGTCCTGCCTCACCTGTGAATGCCTTGGGTGTTAATGAAGCACCCATGTTAATGACTCATCAGAAGTTAGCTGATATTATCCAAGGAAACTTGCAGCAGTTTGCCCATCAACAGTTCATGGCACAGCGGCAGATGCCACCACCTTGCTCACAACCTCCAATAACTGAACCAGATGTAGCTACAGTGAGCAATATTAAGTTTGTTAAATTTAAAGCTCCGCAAAATTTGTTTGACCAAAACGCAATTGTTTAGTTCAGGATGTTGGAACTAAAATTTTTTAGTTCGAATGTTAGGTCAGAAATGACCAAATATTCACATGCATTAAGTGCAATTGATTCACGATTGCACAACAAATTGGCACCGTTGCTCTTTAAAGAGATATGTGATACTCCTTATACTACCTTTAAGATTGAGGTAATTAAAATTTTGGGCGACAGCGATAAGGCAAAAATTAATAATGTTTTGCATAAATTACAATTAGGTGATGAAAAACCTACACAGTTGCTAGCTGAATTCCGAATTAACGGTGCTGATATGAACGATGGCATTATCAAACAACTTTGGATGCCACGTCTTCCTGAAAGCATCCAACTTACTTTATCGTCTTTCGAAAACGATTTGCCATTAACGTTGTTGGCAGAACGTGCCGACAATCTTATGGAAGCGTTGTCACAGGGACAAATTTTCGCAATGAACTACTTCTACTTCTGCACAATCAACTAACTCAAACCGGTTTCATCAAAGTGCTTTTCAACATAAAAAAAATCAAAACATTAATGAAATTCTTAATAATTTTAAAACGCAAATGCTGAGTGAAATTCACTCGATAGTAAATGCTGGTCATAGGTCGCGCTCTAAATCTCGTGATAACCGTCGGAGTACTTCTAGACCAAAGTCTAGAGAATTAAAAATTAATTCGGACATTTGTTTTTACCACTCCATATTTAAAGACAAAGCACAACGCTGCGTCACTGGATGTTTTTTAAAAAGGTTTAAGATTTCACAACATCTTAAAATCACATCCATGCACATGGAGTAACTTAAGTGAATACAAAGAAGCGCAAAAAATTGTAAGTTGTTTAAAGGTAGTCAACGATCCAGCAGAACGATGCATAAAATTAATGAAAGAGTTCAACGATAAAATAACTAAAGATGAAGATCAAAAACAATTTTTGTTAAAGGTAAACAATAAGCAATAATTTAAGATAGTTTAAGCATATATAGAATGAGAATTAATTTTATTTCATGCATTTTCAGACCGTTCAAGACTACCGTAAGAAATATCCGAAATCTGCTACATTGCAGGATTTGGAAAATCCTTTATAATTTTGTTAACATTATAAAATAGGTTCCTGTTTTTAAACATTAAATGATACTTTAGAAACTATTATACGGTTTTGTTTTTAATACAGACTCGACTATGTGAAAATTACAAAAAAAATTGTATGTAAGCGTGCTTAAGAATCAAAGTCGCCACGTGTTAAAATTGTAATAGAGTGGTGAAACTTTGTCAGTATCCTTAAATTACCCAAAGGAACAAAATTCCGGCCGGCGCTATGCCAAAATACAAAAAAAAAAATCCCCCATTCAAATAAGTGCCACCCTAATATATATATATATATATATATATATATATATATATATATATATATATATATATATATATATATATATATATATATATATATATATATATATATATATATATATATATATATATATATATATATATATATATATATATATATATATATATATATATATATATATATATATATATATATATATATATATATATATATATATATATATATATATATATATATATATATATATATATATATATATATATATATATATATATTAGACTGGTCGTTAAAAACTAAATTTTCCGAGACGCCCCCTAGAAAAATTCTTTGTGGTCAAAAAACCACAACGGCATTATTTTTTTTTTTTTAAATCAAAAGAACACGTGCCGCAAAATCGTCGGAGTTGAATTTTTGAAAAATTCGTAGATTTTTTCAAATATCGCATAAAATATGCAGATGTCAAAAAAAATTACATAATCATTTTTGTAGGAAATTTAATTCTCTACAAAAAAGGCCCATGTCATTTTTTCCCGAAAACGTATAGTTCTCAAGATATTTTGAAAATGAACTTGTAAGTTTTCGTAATTTTTAAAAAACATAAAAAATAAAGATGACGGAAAAGTCCTAATTTTCTTCTTATGCTATAGAATGAAATGTATAAAAAAATAATCGTGACAAAAAAAATTTAAATTAGTACTTTTTCGTCGAAATTTTCATCATTTGGTTTTACGAGTTTTGAAGAATTTCAAGCTTTATTTCAAAATATCATCAGAAATATAGGTTTTAGGAAAAAAATGTTTTGGACCTTTTTTGTAGAGAATTAAATTTCCTACAAAAAAGATAATATGATTTTTTTTTGACATATGCATATGTTATGAGATATTAACAATTTTATCAAAAAATAAACTTCGATGATTTTGCGGCACGTGTTCTTTTGACTTAAAAAAAAAAAATTAGTGCCGTTGTGGTTTTTTGACCACAAAGAATTTTTCTAGGGGGCGTCTCGGAAAATTTAGTTTTTAACGACCAGTCTAATATATATATATATATATATATATATATATATATATATATATATATATATATATATATATATATATATATATATATATATATATATATATATATATAATATTTGATGTGATTTTTGGCTTGTCTATTATTTTAAATAATAAATTTTTTTTTTTTTTTGGATAAAGCCAATAAATAAAACCATATTTTTAAAAAATTGTTTATCCAACAATTGTTTCGGTTTTAATAAACCATCTTCAGGGATAACATACAATATACATATAATGAAAAATTCTGATACAAAAAATAAACACAACTTGACAAATGAAATAAAAAACTTATCAAGTTTTTTATTTCATTTGTCAAGTTGTGTTATTTTTTGTATCAGAATTTTTCATTATATGTATTGTATGTTATCCCTGAAGATAGTTTATTAAAAACCGAAACAATTGTTGGATAAACAATTTTTTAAAAATATTGTTTTATTTATTGGCTTCATCCAAAAAAAAATTTATTATTTCAAAATATATATATAAACATATATATATATATATATATATATATATATATATATATATATATATATATATATATATATATATATATATATATATATATATATATATATATATATATATATATATATATATATATATATATATATATATATATATATATATATATAAACATATATATATATATATATATATATATATATATATATCTTTATATATATATATATGTATATATATATATATATATATATATATATATATATATATATATATATATATATATATATATATATATATATATATATATATATATATATATATATATATATATATATATATATATATATATATATATATATATATATATATATATATATATATATATATATATATATACATAAATATATATATATATATATATATATATATATATATATATATATATATATATATATATATATATATATATATATATATATATATATATATATATATATACAAATCGCATTATAATGTTTCATAGCCGCCTTACGCTATAATTACTCTTGACACTACACGCCTCGAGAATCTACATCAGCACTCGGCGAAAATGAAACAACGTCCAGCTTGATGTGTAATATGGTATTAAAAAACGAATTATACTAACTTACCTCCTTGGTCTACTTACTTATAAATTTGTTCTATAATAACTTTGTCACCACTTTTGAAAATTATTAAGTATCTTTAGAGATTTTTAAAAATTGTATTTTATATTTATTTGACACAACACAACATTCAAATAACATTCGAGTTAAACTTATAATGAAATAAAACAAAAGTTTTAGTTTTCGACAGTTTAATTTTCAGAAACAAAAGAAAATTTGAATTGTCATGGCAAGCTTAGAACTATGTATATATTTTAGACAAATTGTATATGCAATTTTAGCATGTGCATAGTGAATTTTACCAAACAATATAAGTTAAAGTTTTACTTAGCAAATTTAGTTGAATTAACTTAGCAATAATTAATTTAGGATATCAAGAATAAGTTGATTTAACACAAAAAAAAACATAATTTTACTAATTTAGGTTTACTTGTTGATAAGCACAATATTTTTTTTCTGAGTGTACGTGTGCAGGACCAATTATTATTCAACGACG